>RCUC01140399.1:0-60270 GCA_003697995.1 Taxidea taxus jeffersonii
GTCCATCATTTATTTGTATTATTTGAACTTTCAGCAGTCATTTTTAAAGTACACAAAGTCTTTGATACTTCTTTCACTTTAAGAGGTGGAGAATATACTTTTCTCAGTTTTTGGTACAGACACAGAAAGCCTACAGCTTCAACTCTATAACTAGAGACATAGGTCTATAGTAAAGAGAATTTTAAAAAAACCTCACCAGGGGCGCTTGGGTGGCTCAGTGGGTTAAAGCCTCTGCCTTCAGCTTAGGTCATGATCCCAAGGTCCTGGGATCGAGCCCCGCATTGGGCTCTCTGCTGGGTGACAAGCCTGCTTCCCCTTCTATTTCTGCCTGCCTCTCTGCCTACTTGTGATCTCTGTCTGTCAAATAAATAAATAAAATCTTTAAGACAAACAAACAAAAAAACCTCACCAGTCTAGATCTTCAAGATATTTTTTCCTCCTCAGTTTTTGCCTAATTGAGTTGAGCTCAAAAGTAAACAAAACAACAACCCAAAAAGTCAAATAAACTAGATTTTCTGTTGTCACTTATTTGTCAAAAAGTAGGTACCATTATAAAGACAGAGATCTCAAAGTGGTCATGTGGTGAAATCAGATTTCCAATCACTGTCTGTAGCAATGTGGAATAACTTATCAGTGGTAGAGGTTAATTGGCCTCAGCTTGGGTATGGCCTGGACTTAATGACTTGCTTATACCATAATAGGTATTTATTTGGCTTCATTTCAAATGACTTGTTCTGGGGGAAGCCAACAGCCATGTTGTGAGACCACTCAAGCAGCCCAAGTGGTGAGGAACTGAAGCCTTTTGCCAAAAGCCAGCACAAAGCTGAGGCCTCTGGCCAATATCCATGTAAATAAAATAGAGGCTCTGGCTCTAGTCAAACTTTTGGATAACTACAGCCCATACTGACATATTTTTTGGAACTTCATGAGAGACCTTGAATCATACCTCTCAGCTAAGCTGCTACTGAATTCTTGACGCACAGTAACTATAAGATAATACGTGTTTGTTTTCTTAAGTTGCTAAGTTCAAAAGTAATTTGTTGCATAGCAATTGATATTTAATATAAGACTTAATAAATTGTTTTCTCTTTTTCAGAAGCTGGCAAAGTAGAATTTTCTTAAATAAACCAATTTTCTCAGCACTAAAGATAAGGAGCTTATAATATCTGCGTGACCTACTTATTGCTTGGTTCTCAGCTGATGCTGAGTATGGATGCTGAGCCTCCTACATCCAGACCATGTAGACTAAGAGGTTGAACATTTTTGTCTGAAATGTTCTTTTAGACAAAACCCCTATAGTGGTTGCCTGTTATGTCATGGACACTAAAACTGGGTTTGATTCCCTTGTCTGAAGATTGAGCCCTATGTTCTTTTGGACAGCTTCTATACCCCCACCCCCATGGTTAATAGACTGAAACATGTATCCATTTATTAAATGTGACATATTTACACGTGTAGAAATGTATTTTTGGCCACTTATGAAAGTAGATTTGGTTTTCCCATTTATTTATTAGACTGGGAAAGATCTATTTAATATAGTAGAAAAATAAAGAAGTTCCTGACAAGGTGATGAATGAGTATGGGCTGCTGTCTCCCACCAGTCTGACCCTGGAGAATCAAATAAAGAGGAAACAGTGTATGAATAACTAAAGTAATAACTGTGAGAAATTCTCAAGAAGGTAGTTATGACCTGGTGTGTGTGTGTGTGTGTGTGTGTGTGTGTGTGTGTGATTGTGTATTGGGTAATAAGTTGGGAGGGAACTTTTGAATTTTGGACTTTTCTCTTTGGATACATTGGCCTGGATAATTATTGTTTGCTCCCATTTAACTGTGGAACAGAAAAATATGGTAGTGCCAGTCCAATATCTCAAGGGCTTGTGGGGCAACACCAGGGCAATGCCAGAGACTGGCTTGAATGAAGAACAGATAACAAAGAATGACTTGCTGTTCCTCAAGCATTCCTTCCTGCTCATTGTAGGATGAGTGTATAGGGATAAATATCCCTATATTTAGGGATATTTATCACAGGAAGGAGGGCAACATAGGACCAGTCAAGAGACTGAACTCCCTGGCCTGGGGTACAATCACCCCTTTTTCATAAACCTATGAAGAGAACACAAGCTGAGTTCTAATCTTTGCCTTCTCACATTTCAGCTAAGACAGATAATTCCTATACGGTAAAATAAGCCTCAATTGGCAGGATTTGAAAGCACGAAACAGAGAGCTGAGAAGAGTGCCTTAGTAGAAAACAAAACTGGATTATCTATAATAGGAAAATCAGAATTAATGAAACAGATTAAGAATTTAAAATAAATAATAAATATCCTCAAAGAGAGGAAAGAATATTGGTTGTATGAAGCACAAAGGAGCAATTACTATGAAGAGTCAAGAAGAAACAATATGTATAAAAATTATAACAATGGAAATAAAGAATTTCAGTGAGGGATAAATAGCCCAAGGGTTATAGGCAAAGAATAAATTAGTAAACTAGAAGATCAGATAAGAGTATCTCCCAGAAGACACAGGCAGGAAATGAAAAATATAAAAGAAAAAGTTATGAGAAGGGAGATGAATGAGAAATGCTAATATATCTATGGTAAATTCTCAGAAAGACAGGAAAGGGGAGGCATTTAACAGAGATGAGGAAACAATTGAGAAATAATGACAAAGGGTTTACTAGAATCAAGAAAACAAATGAACAATAGTTATATGAAAGAGCTTATGAGGTACCAACTAGGTTAAAGAAGGGAAACCTCATACTTAGAGATGTGAAATTTAAGAATATCAAATTCAATGAGAAAAATGTAAAATTCTAAAAGTTTCTTAATATGGAGATGATCCACAAAATTAAGAATATCACACTGAAAGTAGAATTCTTGATAGCAACACTGGAGGCAAGAAGACAATGAAGTAAATAGTGTCAACATGTTAAAAAATGACTTCAAAGTATAGTGTTTTAAAATATTTATTTATTTATTTGATAGAGAAAGTGTACGCAAGCAGGGGTAGGGACAGAGGGAGAGGGGGAGAGAGAATCTCAAGTAGACTCCAGGCTGGGGAAGCAGGAGGCCTTGTGGGGACTCTATCCTATGACCTGAGCTGAAACCAAGAGTCAGGCATTTAACTGAACCACTCAGCCACCCCTAAACTATAGTGTTTTAATTTTTAAAAAATTTTATTTATTTATTTGGCAGAGAGAGAGCACAAGCAGGAAGAGCAGCAGAGAGAGAGAGAGAGGGAGAAGCAGGCTCCCTGCTAAGCAGGGAGCCTGATGTGGGGTCAATCCCAGAGCCCCAGGATCATGACTTGAGCTGAAGGGAGACACTTAACTGACTGAGCCCCCCACGTGCTCCCAACTACCATTTATTAAGTCCTTGGTTAATACCACATTTCAGTAACTTGCGTGTATCATCAGTTCCCCTGACAATGCTGCATGTTAGATGTTAACATTCCTTCATTACAAAGGAGGCAAGTGAGGCTCATGGGTGTTAAACAGTTTGCCTGAGGTAAACCTGATTGGGGGGAGGGAGGAAGAGGATTGAAGCTGAAATCTAATTCTGAAGTTTTTCAAACTGTAATTTTATATTCAGCTAAATTACCTTTTAAATGCAAGATCATCACAAAAATAGTTTTATTATTTAATTTTAATTATTTAATTTTAATTTTTGACAAACATTGTTTTAGTCATGACATTGCCTTAGAAATTTTGATATATAAAGGCCATATTTTAAAACTGTCTTGAAAGAAATGCTCCAGGAAGGAGAGAGATAAATTAAGGAGGATGCTTTGATTGGTGTAGGAAGTATGGGTCATAAATAACTTTGGAAAGCTTATTATGAATCAAACAAGGAAAGTCTTCCCAAAAACAGAAGTATATCATAGTAATTCAGAATTAAATTCTAGGCTATATCAACATGGTCAGGGATGGGAGGTAGGGTAAGCAACCAGAGGGAGAATATGATAAAATACTTTTTCATTTTGTGGGAAAATATCCTCCCCACTCAGGTTTATTGAGATATAATTGACATGTAATACTGTGTAAGTTTGTGATGTACAGTATGATATACTGTGAAATGGCTACCACAGCACAGTTAACACATCTATCCCCTCACTTAGTTGCCATCTTGTGTGTATGTGTGGTGCGAACTTTTAAGATTTATTCTCTTAGCAGCTTTCAAGTATATAATACGGTGTTAATAACTGTGGTCACCGGGCTGTACAAGAGGCCCTCTGAACTTGTTCATCTAATAACTGGAAGTTTGTACCCTTCGATCACTGTCACCCATCTCCCCCACCCCTTTGCTCCTGGCAACCACCAATCTACTCTGTTTCCATGAAGTTTTCTTTTTGCTAGAGTCCATATATAAATGAGATGATATGGTATCTTTCTTTCTTTCTTTTTTTTAATTTAAATAATTTATTTATTTATTTGACAGAAGAGATACAGTGAGAGAGGGAGCACAAGCAGGGGGAGTGGGAGAGGGAGAAGCAGGCTTCTCGCGGAGCAGGAAACTAGATTTGGGGCTCAATCCCTGGGATCATGACCCTAGCCAAAGGCAGATGCCTAACGACTGAGCCACATAGGTACCCCCATATGGTATCTTTCTAACTTATCTTACACTGCATAATGGCCTCAAGTTTCATCCATGTTGTTGCAAATGGTAGGATTTCCTTGTTTTTATGGCTGAATAATCTATTGCATATATATACTACAGCTGCTTTATCTGTTTATCCATTGACTGATGCTTAGGTTGTCTCTGTGTCTTAGCTGTTGTAAATAATGTTGCAATGAACACAGGAGTGCAGATATATCTTTGAGATAATGATTTTGTTCCCTTCAGATATATGCCCAGCAGCAAAATTGGTGAATCATATGGTAGTTCTCTTTTTAACTTTTTGAGGAATGGCCATTCTGTTTCTGTCATGGCTCCAACAATTGACTTTCCTACCAATAGTGTGCAATGGTTCCCTTTTCTCTACATCCTCACCAAACTTGTTCTTTCTCATCTTTTTGATAATAGCCAATCTGACAGATGTGAGATGATATCTCATTATGGTTCTAATTTGAATTTCCCTGCTGATGAATGATGTTGAATACCTTTTCATGTACTTGTTGCCATTTGTCTTCTTTGGAAAAATGTCTATTCCAGTCCTTTGCCCATATTTTAATCATATTATTTGTGTTTTTGTTATTGACTTATATGGGTTCCTTAGGTATTTTAGATATTAACCTCTTATCAGATATATGATTTGCTATTTTCTCCCACTTTGTGGGTTCTCTTTTCATTTTGTTGTTTCCTTTGCTGTTCAGAGCTTTCTAGTTTGACCTAGGTCCTTTAGTTTATTTTTGCTTTTGTTGCTTGTGCTTTTGGTATCATAACCAGAAAATTATTGCCAAGACCAATGTCAAGGAGCTTTTTCTGTAGGGAAATATTCTTAAGTATTGAAAGTTTAATAAATTGATGTGGATGAATGAACATGAGTTTGGATCTTAATAAGATAAGGATATCCACCAGAAATTCAAATAAATGCATAAAATTTAGCAGAATAAATTCTGACTTATGAAGTAGTCAGTAAAGTAGGGGAAAAGTATAAAAATTTAGTGAACAGAAAATATGAAATAAGGTGGCAGAAACACCTTAGATTATATTAAAAATGAAGCAGTATATTGTCAATAAGATGTAGAAGTTATGAAGAAGTGAAACTACTTGCTACGTACCATACACAGAGCTTACCATCACCCAGCCACCCAGCCCTTCCACCCTGCTCCAGTCCAGCAGCCCTCAGTTTGTTTCCTGAGATTAAGAGGCTCTTATGGCTTGTCTGCCTCTCTGGTTTTGCCTTGTTTCATCCCCCACCCCCTCTTCCTCTATGGTCCTCTGCCTTAAAACTGTGACTTTTTAGGGAAATTTTATTTTATTTTTTAAAGATTTTATTTATTTATTTGAGAGAGAAAGAGCACAAGCAGGGAGAGGGGCAGAGGGAGAAGCTGACTCCTTACTGAGCAGGGAGCCTGATGTGGGGCTAAATCCCAGGACCCTGAGATCATGACCTGAGTTGAAGGCAAATGCTTAACCAACTGAACCACCCATGTGCCCCTTAAGGAAGTATTAGTAAATCAAACTCATAGTGACCATGTCCTCAGCCCACCAATCAATAATAAAAGGGTGCTAAAATAAAAAACACAAGAGACAAGTGTTGGCAAGGTTGTGAAGAAAAATGAACACTTATGCGTGGTTGGTGGGAATGCAGACTGGTACAGCCACTGTGGAAAACAGTATGGAGGTTGCTCCAAAAATTAAAAATAGAAGTATCCCATGATCTAGTAATTACACTACTGTGTATTTGCTCAACACAAAAAACACTAATTCTGAAGGATTCAGTGCTCCTATGTTTATTGCAACATTATTTACAATAGCCAAATTATGAAACAGCCCAAATGTCCATGGATGGATGAATGGAAGATGTAGTATATATATAAAGTGGAATATTATTTAGCCAGAGAGTGAATGAAGTTTTGCCATTTGCAGCAACAGGGATGGAGCTAGAGAGTAGTATGCTAAGCAAAGCAAGTCAGAGAAAGACAAATACCAAATGATTTCACTCATATGTGGAACTTAAGAAACAAAAATGAACAACAGAACAATAAAGAGACAAACCAAGAAATAGACTCTCAACTCTAGGGAACAAACTGCTGTTTACCAGCAGGGAGCTGGGTCAGGGGATGGGTGAAATAGGTGAAAGGGATTAAGAGTACACTTATCATGATGAGCACTGAGTAATATACAGATTTGTTGAATCACTGCATTGTACATTTGAAACCAAGATAATGCTATGTTAATTATACTGGAGTTAAAGTAAAAAATATAAAATAATAAAAGAGTAACTTTCAAATGTACATAAATTTGGAAACCAATAGTACTGTACATATCCTTCTAGTAAGTGTAATATACTAATAAAATAGAAAAGTAATTAGAATTGATGAATATTGAAAATTTACATAATGTAATATGTATAATGCAGTTAAAATAGTACTTTGAGGGAATTTTTATTAAAAATAAATGAGCTGGGGTAAGAGTGGCTAACTTTTAATCTCAGCTCAGGTTTTAATCTCACAGTCGTGAGTTCAAGTCCCACAAACCCCCTTCCCCTAAAACCCAAAAAACTCAAAATACAACAAACAAAAAACCCAAATGAACTAAACAGATCAAAAAGTTTGGAAAAATACTGATAGAGGAGACCTTTTTAAGAGGAAAGAAAATAAAAAGCATAAAGGCAGAAATAGATGACTAAAAATAGAGATTAACAGAACCCAAAACTGTTTCTGTGAAAAAATAAAGTAAAAGTGGTGCAAATAAAATAAAAATAAAAATTGAAGACATGAGTGTAGATATGAGGTTTAAAAAATATGAGCTATATGATGATAAAATACAAAAACATAAATGACTGAAATTAGAAAAAAATTTTCTGAAAAAAATTTAAGTTGCTAATAACTATAGAAAATGGAAATAGAACTCATACATCTTCTCTTCCCAAATCTACTCACTCAGTTTTTTTGACAAGTTTTACCAAAGTGTTAAGAATTGGATAGTCCCTATTTTACTGTTCTGTGATAGAAAATAATTTAGGGCTACCGAACTTATTTTATGCAACTATAATAACCTTAATTTCAAAACTGCAGAATGTGGTAATATTTATTTATATACTCTATACACACACACATACACACACACACACCATGTAGTGTATAAATGTAGATGTAAAAATCCCAAGTAACTTGTTAGCTAATTGAATCCAACAATGCAGTTAAAGTTTATTATTATTTTATCCCAGGAATGCCATAATGATTTAATATTAGGGAAACAATCAGTATAATTTACTGTATATATGGAACAAAGAAGAGCTTTTTTCTATTATCTCAACAGATGCAGAAAAAACATTTGATTAAGTTCAATATTGACATACAATATAAAAAAGTTTTTAAAAATTAGGAATGGAAGGGATTTCTTCACTTGGATAATGTAGATATATTGAAAACTTTTACTGGAGAAAATTCAGCTACATATCCATTAAGGTTAAGAACAAGACAAGATAACTACTATCACTATAACTGAGTAACATGATTTTGGAAGTCACATTTATCACTCTAAGACAAGAAAAATGTATAAGATATAAGATTTGAAAGGAAATTGTTATTATTTGCAAATGATATGATGATCTTCATAGAAAAACTGACAGGACCAACAACAAAGGCTATTAGAAATAATGCTAATAAGAGTTTAGCAATATTACTAGGTAAAAGACCTAACAAAAGTTAGTAGTATTCTTCAAATAAGCAATAATCAACTAAAAGGAAACAGTCAACAAAACAAAGAGGGAACCCATGGAATGAGAGAAGGTATTTGCAAATGACAGTACAAAGGGCTGATACCTAAGATCTATAAAGAACTCCTTAAACTCAACACCCAAAAACCAGATAATCATGTCAAGAAATGGGCAGAAGATATGAACAGACACTTCTCCAAAGAAGACATACAAATGACTAATAGACACATGAAAAAATGTTCCTCATCATTAGTGACCAAGGAGATTCAAATCAAAACCACATTGAGATACCACCTTACACCAGTTAGAATGGCCAAAATCAACAAGACAGTAAACAATAAGTGTTGGAGAGGGGAACCCTCTTACACTGTTGGTGGGAATGCAAGTTGGTGCAGCCACTTTGGAACACAGTGTGGAGATTCCTTAAGAAATTAAAAATAGAGCTACCCTATGACCCTGCAATTGTACTACTGTGTATTTACCCCAAAGATACAGATGTAGTGAAAAGAAGAGCCATTTGTACCCCAATGTTCATAGCAGCAATGGCCACAGTTGCCAAACTGTGGAAAGAGCCAAGATGCCCTTCAAAAGACGAATAGATAAGGAAGATATGGTCCCTATATACAATGGAGTATTATGCCTCCATCAGAAAGGATGACTACCCAACTTTTGTATCAGCATGGACAGGTCTGGAGGAGATTGTGCTGAGTGAAATAAGTCAAGCAGAGAGAGTCAGTTATCAATGGTTTCACTTACTTGTGAAATAATAACACAGAAGACATCGGGTGAAGGAGAGGAGAAGTGAGTTGGGGGAAGTTGGAAGGGGAGGTGAACCAACAGAGACTGTGGACTCTGAGAAACAGAGGGTTTTGGAGGAGAGAGGGATGGGAGTATGGGAGGGACTGGTGGTGGGTATTAAGGAGGGCACATATTGCATGGAGCACTGGGTGTGGTGCATAAACAATGAATCTTGGAACTGAAAAAATACAATTTATAAAAAAATAAAAACTTCAAGAAAACAGAAAAAAAGTATAATAAAATATAAACATACACACCACAATAAAGACTATATCTATGAATCAAACCATCAAGGAATGCATAAGAACTTAGAATAGAAAATTTTATAATCCTATTAAAATACATAAAAGATTAAAATAAATGGAGCAATATTCTATGTTGATAGAGAAGAGGACTTATCTAAATAGATCTCTATAAACTTAATGCTGAATTCCAACTGGATTTCTCAGGAATTTGCTAAGCACATTATAAAATGGACAATACAGTTAACAAACATTGACATCAAATCTGAAAAAGAACGAAATGAAGATTCTTGTCCTACAAGGTATTAAGTTATACTACATAGATATCAGAAATACAATAGTTTGTCTGACTCATGAATAAGCAAATTGGCCAGTGGAGTATAAAGAGCTCAGAGATAGATTTATTTAAGTATGGGAACTCAACATATAGTAAATGTAGCATCACAAATTAATGGAGGAAAATAGGAACTATTTGATACAAAATGCTGTAAAAAAGCTTACTAAAATGGAGAAAAATATTGCTAGGTCCTTATACACCAGTTATAAAAGTGGATTTCAGATAAATTCAAGTAAAAATGTAATGAAATTGACTACATCAAAATTATGGATTTCTGTTCAGTAAAGGACATTGCAGGCAATATTAGCAGACACATAATGGAATGGAAAAAAAAACTTTCCAGCGGCTTAAATTGACAAAGATCTAATACACAAATATAGAAAGAACTCCTGAAAAGCAATAAAAATAAACAGAAAACAGAAAAAAATATGAGCAGCACATAAGAAATGATATAGAGTCTATATGGCAGAAGTTTTATGAACTCATCTATAATCTAAGAAATGCAAATAAACAATGAAACACCACTTCACATATATCAGAAAATAAAAGTTAAAAAGGAGGGTAAATACTGACCATTGGCAAGAATGTGAAGAAACAGGAACTCCCTGGTATTGTTTACGGTAGAGTTAATAGGCACTGTCACTGTGGACAGCAGTCCTACTGTGTTGGGAGAAACATGTGTATGCCCTATGACCTAGTGTTCCCCTTTTGGGTGCATATCTCTTGGGAACTCTACAAAAATTTATAAAGGAATGTACTCAAGAAAGGTTTTTGTTTCATTACTTTTGGTAGCTGAGAGCTGAAGGTAAACTTGTCTGTGGTAGATTGAATTATTGGTTCCTAAACTTCATTCTTCTATAGCAATGTAATATATCCACCTCCTTTCCAGGCTCAAGATAGACAGAGTAGACTTCTTACTTGGTTTTGAGTTAGAACATGTGACTTAGGTTCACACAAAAACCTCTCTGTGGATGTCCATACCAGCTTTATTTCTAGAAGCCAGAAACTGAAATAACGCAAATGTCCTCATCACGTGTGTGGTTAAACTGGTACATTTGTAGGATGGGATATTATTCAGTAATGAGGAGGATCATACTATCGATACATGTAATGACCTGGATGACTCTCCAGAGTTATGTTGAATGAAAGAAAACAGCCAATATTCAAAGGATTACATACTGTATGTTTCCATTTATATAACATTCTTGAAATGACAGAAGTATGGAAATGGAGAACAAATTAGTGGTCGTCAGGGCTTGAGGAGGAGGTGTGGGCAGGAGGGAAGTGGGCATGATTATAAGTGGGCAACAGAGGGATTATGTGATGATGGAAATGTTCTGCGTTTTGACTATATCAATGTTAATATCCTGGTTGTGATATTGTACTTTAGTTTTGCAAGATGTTGAAATGAATAAGATCTCTATTTCTTACTACTGCATGTGAACCTACAATTATCTCAAAATAAAAAGTTTAATTAAAAAATACATTACGCTTCCTCCTGTTTTGAGGAGGGGAATATGAAAGGGACAAAGAAATAAAGGGGAAAATAGAGTAAAAAATGAGCAGGCCTTTAAGTGGATTTACTAAGAATATGAGATATAGGATGCCAGGAATAATTTGTTCATTTCTGTACCTGGATTTTTTTTTTTTAAGGGACAAAAAAGAAGGAAAATACATAAAGCTCAAAATTAGGATGCCATCTTTTTTTCCTTTTGGAAATCCAGTAGATGTAATCATTTACTTATTCAACTAATATAATTTTAAGAACCAAGAATATGCCAAACTGTTTGCATACTTTAGAGATATTAGTGTACAAAATAAGAAATAGTCTCTGCCCTGATGGAGACTGTAGTCAACCTCTATTTCTGGTATAATAGCTTTAACCAAAATAATGGTCAAAAGGAATTTTCTTGAATTCAGTTGTCCCCTAAATTAGAATGTAGTGATTAATCATAAATGTGTATATGTTAACTTATAATAAGTGGTATAGCATTCTTGATATTTTTAGACTAATTGAATGGAGTGATTGTGGAATTTTCTTGTGAAGAGAATTTCTTAGTAATTCTGGCCCTGAATACATCCCTTTATTCTTCCCTCCCCCACAAAAGTTAACATATAAAGAGAGAATTATTTCCTTTTTCTTTGAGAACAAAATCACCTGGGAAGAGCATGTATAGGTTGTCTGAATAGGGCCAGGAGATTGGGACTAGATTGGAGATGTGTCCAGGAACCAGCTCAGAGGGTCCTTTAGCAGAGTGCAACTGGGGCTGGGTGGAAGAGGTTATGCACATAAATCAGGGAGAGTGGAGAGTAGATCTCTGGTGGGGAACTAGACAAGGCAGTGAAAGAACAAACAAACAAGATATGTCCATGTCAAAAGGGGAAATTAGGATGTAATTGTTGCAGGTTCACTTTTATGCATGGGCTGATTTGCTTTGTCAGGTTGGGTGTGAAAGGTACTAAAAAGAATGATGATGTGGTGGAATTTTGAAGAGTTGAGGATGACTTCTCTTCCATTTTCCACTCCAGATCTATACCCACCGTTCTCTGTGCTCCAGGAAGTTGACTTTATGGGCTGCATTCACAGATTTTCTTATCTTTTGGCTTCCAGTTGGTTTTGGACAAAGGAGTCACTGGCAGCATATGGGAGGGAAAAAGAAAAATGAGATTGGGGTGTTCACTTCCCTGGATTCCTCACTTTTGGGTCACTGTGGGGTGCTTATTTCCTTGGCAAAAGCCACATTGCTCTCAGACAATCTTCTCTATACTGTCTCTCCATTGGGGCTAGTGGTTGTCCCTTTCTTTGCCACTTCAGACCTGGAGATAGTGACAGTTTGCGGCTGTTATTAACTCCAGGAGCCTATGCCATTCCTATTCCTTTCCTAAATGATTCTAAGAGGGTTTTTTTTGGTTTATCTCTTCTCAGTTACCCGGTTGAACATGCCATCTGTCCCTTGCTGGTACTCTGGTATAGAAGACATTTAGTCCAGCATTTACAAACCTCTACAGTAAGAGGAACTCATCAGCTACACTGGGTATCAGGCTATCCTGTTTGTCCACAAAAGTTCATTGGCCTTCTCAGCCAATATTAGTTTTGTGTTTCTCCTCTGTTCTTTTGGATAAGCCCTTGAAATCTGAAGCACTTAAGTGCCTCTGGAGCTACTACTTGGAATTCCTTTAAGACATTCCCTTTCTTCTTCATTGGGAATTATTTGACATTGTGTCATTTAACTTATGCTTTAGAACACCTCATTTCTTTTAAATCCATTCTGTTTTAGTTCTTAGGCCTATTTAATCACATCTCTCTTTCCTCTGAAGTTTCTCAAATCTGCTTTTCTCAAGAATTCTGTACTCAGAAAGGGAAAAGCAGCTCCTGACAGCTAGGAACTGACCTAGCACTCTCAGCTAGAATGTGGTGTTTGTATGAATTGACCTGGCACTCATTATGGGGCCATGATGTTATCGTGTTGAACATAACAATTTTGCAGAATGTTAACATCAGACAAGGTCACTCTGTGACTGTGATGGATCAAGGCAAAACAAGACCACTTTGTGATCATGTCTAAAAGATGAGCATTGTCCAAACCACAAAAATGACCAAACATCCCTTGTAAGTGATCATTGCTTTTCTTACCAGTCACAATGTTAGACTCACTGTTATTTTCACCTTTAGGTTAGAATTATTAAGATACCCAATCACAAGAATTAGCTCTACTTCCTGACAACTTCTAATCAAGAGCAAAGCCCCACTTTTTGAATCTTCCCACAAGCACCCAAGACAAGATCAAATCCTATCACAGCTTCCAACAGCTACTTACTGAGATGACCCATGGGTCTTCATGGTGTGTGCTCTCATTGCAATATGAAATAAACCTGAATTTGTTAAACTGCAAGTGTGGTCCTTTGACTGGAGGCCAATGGACAGTACATATTAGACTGTTCCTAGCATCCATTCCCTTGTCTTTTCTGGATTCCTACAGGACACAATCCCTTTCCTATGAGATTCCCATTATTACTTCTTTGTTCATGAGAATTAAGCCTATAGAGGTGCTTCCTCTGTTGCCTTCTCAACCTGTGAACAATGAAAAGCCTTCTGAGGAATAAAGTGTCAAGATTAAACTCAACCCACCAATAGTGCAAAACATTGGCGATTACTTCAGCTCTGAACAAGAAAGCCCTTTTAAACATTTTTTCTCTTTACTAAGCCTTCCTCAAGCACTCTTATTCCCAAAAGTTGATCCCTCTTGACACCCCCCAGTAAATGTGGTTCAGAGGTAAGTACCTCCAGAATTCTGTGTTAACCACTGAAGAATAAAAAAGTAAGGAAGGGTTGGGATGTGAGATGTAGGTGAGGGTAGAGAGGTGCTAATGAGGTAAACATCCTGTAGTGAACTTCAGTACTTAGGGCTGTTCATCGGCTCTGCTCTACCACATGGGGATTTGTTTCATTTGAATCTTTTCATTGACATTCAAATCATCTTGCTAATATTTTCAATTCTGTTTCGTTGACTAAGGGGTGGATGTTAAGCTTGTTTTAGATATTTGTTTTTGTAGGACCTCTTTGGTTTCAATGCACAGACTATGTTCCTCACTTTTATCTCTAAGGTGAAATTTTGAACAATGGGAAGGATTTGTAGACATTTCAAAAGGTAGGAAGCTGACTTATCACCCCAGATTTAGGGCAGACCCTGATTATTGGCTACTTGAGGACAAGGAGCAGGAACAGTGACAAAAGGCACCTATGATAATTGTCCACCTCTATTCTTACCCCCAGTCTTTGCCTTCTTCAGTTTCACTTTAAGTATTTCTACACGTTAGCTTTGAAGGACTTCAAGTGTTGCCCACTCACTGTACTCAGGAAAATCTGATAAGAGATCTGGCCAAGGATGTGTTTAGTCCTGGGTACTAAATAAGGGAGCTATTGTGCACCCAGCAAATATATTAAATTATTTTGTTTTTATTTCATGTAATCTCTTGGGCTGTCTCCTTTTTGTAATCACTGAGTTCTTGTAGTCTTCCAGTAGGTCATATAGGCCTACAGTTGCCTCTACTTGGGTTGGCTATCCCCTTCCCTTGCTAGCACACTGATTGCTGGATAGCTAAGGGTAAACTCTGGTGTGAGGCCTGTGGTAATGAGTAATTGCCTAGAATAGAGGTCAGCAAACTATGGCATGTGAGCCAAATCCAGCTTAATGCCTGTTTTTGTAACTAAAGTTGTATTAGAATGCAGTCAGGCACATTCATTTACATACTGTCCATGACTGGCTTTTGAACCATAGTGGTAGATTTGATGAGTTGTAACAAAGATTGTATAGCTCACAAAGCCTAAAATATTTACTATTTGGCTCTTTACAGAAAAAAATTGATGATGCCTAGTTTAGAACATTGTTTCCTGAAGTATGGTCTATGGAGCACTAATTCCAGGAAGTATTAATAGTTAATTCATAAAAATGAATTCCATGACTAAATAAGTTTGTGAGTTACCATAGTTATAAAATGCAAGCACATTTCTTAATTGTGCATCCTTTTAGTGTCTTAAATTTCTGTATATTTGATTACTGTGCCCTTATTTATTTATATATTTAAATAAATATAAATATATAAGTAATATAAATATAACTATATAAGATAAAAATAATAATTGTTTAATGAATTAGATAAAATATATTTAGGTAAAGATATGTAGTGTGATTTATGATTCCCTAAGATATAATAACAATATTCAAAGTTTTCCAAAGGCACTTGGCCATATAATCCTTTTGACATAGATTATTCATTCATTTTATGAGACTAGTGATCCATGGAACATATTTGGTAAAGCCAGTCTAAATTGCTTAAGTGCTTATCATCCAAGAAGAAAGTATTACTCTGCTCGCATGGATCAAGGTTTCCACATAATTGTTTAGGATCAAGTCCCTAGCTAGTAATAAATAATGTGTATTTCCCTAACTTCCTCTATCATACTCTCTTTCATGGGTCTAGTAGGTGTTGTTGAACATGGGTCTCCTGAATTTCTCCCAGACTCTTTGCAAGAGATCAGATTTGGATCTAGTTTAAGCTTAAACAGAAGTTCTTCCAGTGAGGTTTTTCCCAATACCCTCCCCTCCTGGCCTTGGACTAGATTAGGGACTCTGGCTATTCTATAACAGCATTTTCATACTTTATTATTGCTAGGGACTTTTAGGGATCTTTCTACTCATTTGTAAACTCTAGGATGGCCGAAACGCTCATTATTGTAGTATACATTGTGGGTATTTACTAAATGATTGTTGAATGAATGATTATGACTCTGCAAGTGAGTTGGCCTCTGATTGTTCCTGCAAGTCATAGATGGTCTTCTCTTGTGTGGTTCAGTGCCCTAGACTGGACTAATGCTTTATTTTCTTTGATCTTGTCTTATAATCTCTTCCCGTGGTTCTGGGGCCTTGCTCTTGAACCTCAGCAGGGTATTGCCGAGCAAGGCCTTTGCTGTTCTTGCTATTCCTGGTTCTCTTTCCCCCTCCTCATTGCCTATAATTTAGATGGATAAATGGCCTTAGACTAGAGACAGTTGATCTTAAAACTTCCAAATATCAATGGTCCTCTGGATCCCATTCACTGTTCTGGGATCTTATACCATCTGTTGCACCCTAGTGCTGACAGTTGGCTAAATCAAGATAGAATTTGCCACTCTTTCTGGACATTTGCCTTGCTTAACTTTTGGAACCCCTGCCGTTGGCTGGGTTTGTGTCCTGGCCCTTGTATGTTGGTGTTGGACAAACTCTGGCTTCTTCACCCTTCTGTTTTACTGAAAAACCACTGTTCTTCCATCCTTAGTCCACCCCTAAGATAATAATTTTAGAAAAAAGATTCAGATTTTCTAAACTTATCACTGCTGCCTTAACAGAGTTTTCTTTCCTGATTACTTCTAGGGTCATGACTCAGGCTCAGTGAATACATATTATACTTTTTATGAATTCAGTAAAAGTTGGATTAAAGAAAATCCTGCCTTAAAATTAGGGAATTGAATCACAAAACTTACAGTCTTGGGTTAGAGATGTGGGAACTCTAATTTGGGGGTGGAGGTGGGGTTGGGGAAAATGAACAGGAAGCCTTAGAGGGATTAAATTAATTTAATTTCCATGCAGTATCTTCAAAACAAACTAGTGAAGTATAGATTTGGGAATAACAGTAATTCAATTCAGTTCAATGATTTAAATAATCCAATTAAATAAAGTGAATAACTCAAATATAATAATACTTAAAATGACTAAAAGAAGGGCTAATATTGTAAATTACTTTATTGATGGATATTCTGCTACATGTTTGATACTTAGCTTCATTTATGCTATATAAACTGAACCAATAGATTAGTGATAGAATCTGGCTTAAAGACATCTTCTCATAGAAAGTTTCTTCTGTGGTGCTTTTTTAGTTTTTTTTTTTTTTATGAAGTATAATTCAATCCAATAAGAATTTCTTATATGTGTTGTAGCCTTAGGAATATATGTTGGAAGTCCCTGGCACTGTACCTGAACTCAAAGAGCTTATTCTTTATTCTCACCAGGGAGTCAAAAATACATAATAAAACAAAAAATAAATTATGAAATCGTGAAAGGCTAGATCAAGGTCAAGAGCTCTATGTTAAATTCTATTGCTGCCCTGAGCCTCAGCAACTATTATGGTGCCAGAACTATTTAGAAGACCAAGAAAGAACTACATGTTTTAATTAAATAACACATGGCAGAAAGCACAAGATACCAGCTTGGGTTTATCAGGCAGAACAGGAGCTATCCTTGTGCTAAACAGACAGGCACTAAGGAAAAGAGAGAACCCGAGAGACAAGTCTAAAAAAGCTTGGGAGCTATTTAATATAACATCCTAGGACGAAATCTAACGCTACCCGTCGACGTGAGGGGAGCCACATTTAAGAAAGGCAGCCTGGTGTAGAATAATGATGGAGTAAAGTAAATGACACGGAACTATGACAAATTCAAAACCCAACTGGAAAATTAGGAAAGAGAATGAAGTGTCGTGTATAATGACACCCTGACAATTACCCTCGAGCAGCGGGGCGTGTCCCGACACATTTACCTATCCTGGTGCTGCAGGCAGTGGTGTCTAGGCTTTCTGTCTGCACAATGAGGCTTTGTGCACCACAGTGGCCCATTTTCCATCTCTGTGTCTCTGTCAGGCGTGGGGCTGAGAATGGCTGGCCTCTGCTGCTTGTTAAAAGGAGTTCAGGAGAACAGACACCATAGGACCTGCAGGTCAGCCGTATTCATATCTTCTAAATGAAGACAGGATGTTTTAAAAATGGAAATCACTAATACTAAAAGTCATATATGAAATTCTACAGTAAGGAAAAACCCCAAAAAAGAAACTGACTCCTAGACCTAGACAAGGTGTCAAAATTTAAGATTATTTTATCCTCCTGTATACAAAATTGCAGAGAAAAACAAAGCAGCAGGAGGTCCAAACATGTCAATCAAAGAGGAGACAGCACATTCTAGACTGGGAATATAATTAAGTAGAAGATATAAAAATAGGATTTCCCAACCTGGCAAGTGGAAATATAAACCAACTGGCAGAGGAATAGTGGAGAGGATAATCCTACCCTTTTGGAATAACTATAGAAAAACATTAAGAATCACAAAATGGAAATTTGTGAAAGTAAAGAAAGGCAAGGCAGACGGAGGAAACCTATCAGGTGTGTGGAAGTGATGAGATCACTGAGATATGAGACAAGCCTCTAGCAAACTAATGGGGCAAAGATACTGACATTTTGGGTAAAAAAAATTAATAAATGATCATCTTTTGAGTTTATCTAACTTCAGCCTCTAATCCAGGAGCTCATCCCTTTGTTTGAAAGAATATGAAATACATTCACTTCTCAGGAAAACAAGTTTTTCTTCATCGTAACCATGAGTATGGAATGTTAGTCCCTCGGATATAAACTGTATGGACTCTGCCTCCTTTTACAGACCTGTGTTGCACACTGCAGTTTGTTCTATTGATGGTATTGAATTAACTACACTCCTCCCTCCTTTTATTAATTGCATTAAAAAATAAGTACAGATATATGCATTGTGTTCTTTAAAGGAGGCTGTGATGAAATGAAAAAGCTGTGTAATAAAATATAATAAAAGTATTTCACATTCATTTCTCAACCGTAATAAGAGGAATTACAGTAGGAGGAGGCAACCTCTCACAGCTGGACAAGCCCTAAGACTCCTTCCGTTATTCTCTACTTAAAAGCTATCAATTTAGAGCTGTCCTATGTATTGCCCTGTGAATTGAACAAGCCTTTTCAGTCTTTAATTAAGGGTGAAAAACTCTTTGAACATCACAGCATTCATCTGTTCATGTGTGGAAAGCCTGGTGTAACAAAAGAATTTAATCAAACTACAAGCCTAATAAAGACTACATTGCCTGAACTAAATGATGTTATTGCAGTAGCGGCTCATAGTTTTACATTTAAAAAAGCGGGTCAGAGTGTTCATTCATCTTGATTAGCAATGCCAACCTAATTACTTCTGGAGGAAACAGTAATTAGCTGGAGTCTCACCTCATTAATCATGACATTCTTGTAGCAGACTATTTTTATCTGATAAATGGCTTGGATTGGAACAAGGTGTATATTTGAATTCTAGTTAATTGTACACAGCTTGCTGCATAACATTTCACGTTTTTATCATTTAACTACTTCCTTTCTGTGAACCTCTTGAGCTTTTGTTGGCTCTTGGCATTCTTGTAATGAAAAAAATCCGACTTAATGAGAGGGTCAGTTCTTGTTAGTTAACGTATCAGAAACCGTATCTCAAGGAAGTAGAGGAGAGGATAAAAGATATCCATGTGTAGATTAAACCATTCAAATTTCTAGAGGATAAAAGATATCCATGTGTAGATTAAACAATTCAAATTTCTACTGTAAAGGTTATACAGGGAATTCAAAGTGATGGCATTTTATGGCTTGGCACAATAGCTTCTATATGATCAATAACAATTGTGGACAACATGCAGAACTACTACATATTAGGCAGAGATTGTAATAGATTCAGTCTGATTCTCAGCGTTTCCAAACTAGTGTCAAGAGAGTTCTCCATGATTAAAAGAGGTGGTAATTAGAATCCATAGTGTCCTTAGCTATGACTAGGGTTGTTCTTTTCTGCACTCACATGACTGTGACCACTTCTCTGTTCCCCTCAGTCTTGGATTTCCCAGGATTCAAAGACATAGTTAATCAGAGTATCATATTTGTTGCTTTCTCCTGGTTCCTTTCCAATTTATGACTCTTTAAATGGAGGCTGAAATGAACACCATTGAGTGCAGAGAGAATTCTTGATTTTTTCTTTGTAGAAATGTATAATGCAAACAACACTATCAGGGTATTCCTACCAAGGATGGTCAGTGGGGATTGCACAGCATGACCTTAGTTACTTATGCCTAAAGTCAGGTTCCTCAGTCTTGCATTGTCTCCCTAAGAAGTTGATCCATCTCTTTTTTTTTTTTTTTTTTTTTTTGCCTTTTCAGCATTTTATTTGATATTTCATTTGGAACATAGAACAGCTCATTTTCTTTTCAAAAAGAACCCTTTAGATCTTAGAGCAGTTTAAAATTTTATACTTTAAAACAAGTTGCAAACATCCATTGATGCTCTTGCATATTAAAGAAAGTCAGATGGTTTGCTTACGTGTTCTGGATATTAACTGTACATGGAGTACAAAAATGGCTAATTTCCCTATCTTCCTTTTTTTTTCATTTAGATGCCTTTTCTTTTCTTTCTTTTTTTTTTTTTTTTTGATCCATCTCTTAAGGATTGACTCATGTTAACCAAGTTTAGGAAGACTGATGTATAAAATAAGGTCAGTTTTAAAAAAATGTAGTGAGAACGAGCTTCCCATATTTGAGCATAGAATTAATATGGATTTTCTCTGTCATCAAGCTAGAGAGAAAAGAAAATGGTAATCAGATATTTTAATAATGTACAATGTGAAATTATGATCACAAGGACTAGAATGTTTATCATTAGCTTTGTCAACATAGCATATGTCTCCATAGGAAAATCTCTATAAGAAACCAGCTCATAACTTGAGGGTTACTTGTTGATCAAGTAAATAGAATGGGAAAAGTTAGATGAATTTCATGTTTAATGGAATCAGCCTGATATAATCATATGTATCAATCTTTCCATTAGAGTTAGCCTGACCAACGAAGTTAGAATACTGATACTCAAAATCCATCAGCCTCATATCTTTCCTGGACAACGTTAGGATGGATTTGGCCAGCTTTTACCTCAATGATTCTTATTTCTAGGTTGACACTGCTTTTTTTTTGCCTAATTTGTTCTTTATTTTGATATGTTAAAATAATTAGTCTCATTATAACTGAGTCTTGCTGGCCTGGGAACAATTCTTCTTCCAGGTAACTTTGCGTATCTATGCATGATGACTTTATTTTTCCTTTTTCCTATTTTTCTGGGCACCTCACTGAGGCTAAGTACAGAAGTCCCTCTACTAATAAATCAGGTGTTCCTAAATCTATTTGTACATAAATTAGAGTGGCACAATACTACTTTAAACTTGAAAAATGTACTGTAGGGTATAGGATTAGCTTTATAATTAATAACAAAGTCATAACAATATTCCTAAGAAGGGCTTAAACTTGCATATTCCTAGTGCATTCCCACAAAACATAATTTTGGAGAGCTGAAAGAGTATGCTATTCTCTCAATTAACAATCTATACGACAGCTTAACCCTAAAATATTGGTTTTGTCTACATTGCAACTCTACTAAGGCTATTAAGAACCCACAACCTGATTCTCTCCAAGACTACTGTGGGGGAATGCCTTAAGGCTTCAGGTAAAATTCTGACCACTTCTTGACTCCATAAGGAAATTGGGCAGTTTCAAACAAGGCCTTGACTGATGGACGCATCTGTGGTTTGTAACTCATCTGTGGTTTTTATCAGTAGCATATTGATCATACTTAGCATTTACGTTCTCAAGCAAATAGACAGTTATAATGAATTACCATTAGGTTGCCAGATGTCTAGTTTTGATACACATCATCTGGCCACATTCTCAAAGTTGTTTATTGTCCTTATTCACTTTTCCTCATCTGTTGCTTATTTCCTCATCTGTTGATACTATGGATCAAATGGGTCTGGCATTTTTCAAATGTCATATGATTTTTTTTTTTCCTAAAGACTTTTTTGGGGAGTCTAGTGATTCATGTCACCTGTATGTGTAATATTTCATCATCTTCCCACTAATCTCATTTTAAAAAATGTTTTCTCTTTATTTCCATCATAATCATATGCCTGTTATTACTGTACTTTTTAATATATATATATATTTTTAAATTTATTTATTTGACTGATAGAGAGATCACAAGTAGGCAGAGAGGCAGGCAGAGAGAGAGAGAGGGGGAAGCAGGCTCCCTGCTGAGCAGAGAGCTCAATGTGGGACTCCATCCCAGGACCCTGAGATCATGACCTGAGCCGAAGGCAGCAGCTTAACCCATTGAGCCACCCAGGTGCCCCTGTTATTACTGTACTTTAAACTTACTGCTTTTTAACTGGACATGATGTGGCTAATAATAGCTGTATGACTATAAAATACCTCAAAACCAGACACAGACACAACAAACAGGTGCTCTCAGAATGAAGTGTTGGTGTGCAACCACCAATGCCATCTCTTGGTAACACACAAAATTGACTTTTTTTTCTTGTTTGAAGTGGAGTATTGCTTAGCTCTTATCTATGAGAATTCATAAATAAAACACCACTTGATTGGCGATACTATTTTTATTGTTGAGAATTTGTTTAATGTTCTAAGCAATAATAGTAGTTACTAATTTCTTTGATGTTTATCAAGGTCTGGGCGCTGTGCTAAGTGCTACCTATATTAATTTATTGAATTTTCATATCAGCCCTGTGAACTGAGTATCATTTTTATTCCCATTTTACAGATGGGGAAATTAAGCAATTTACCCAACATCACTCAGTGAATAATAGGTGAGCTGGAATTTGGACTTGGGATATTGGCTCCAGAACCCACTCTCAGCTACACTCTTAACTACTTTTCATGTAACAGGCTCCTTGTCACAATATCCAAAAAAATAGAAAACTCCAAAAGAAGACAGTAACATCATTAACTAACAATCCCGCTATGCATTGGATGCATGTATATTTGATATATACATTTCCAGTTCATTTTCTGGAAAATTTTGCTGCTTGCTTCTCTCAGAAAGTATTAGAACTATCTTTGTATGTATATATACAGAAACACACACACACACACACACACACACACACAATGAGGCATTTTTAGAGACTGCTTTACACTTTAGTATTTTTAGTTATCATATTTGCTGAAACCATTTGCTTCTCATTATAAGCAATGACACAATGCGGAATGTGGTGGAGAAACCTTTGTTCACATATTTAATTTTTCTTTAGGAAAAGTTCCCGAAGTGGAATTACTGGATCAAAGAAGAGAATGAATAGTTTTAAGGTTTCTTATACCTATTGCCAAATTCCCTTCCAGAAATGCTGTTTTATTGGTTTATACTCCCACCATCAGCATATAAGATGTCTGCTTTCCTGTACCCTGAGTATCATGGGGGCTAGCATTCTGTCCTTTCCTTTTTTAGTTGTGACCCATTTTGAATTTGTGCCTTTTTAAAAATTGCTTAAGTATATTACCCTTTAGTTGTATTTACCTTGACTACCTCTTTATGCCTCAGTTTTCTCTCTGTAAAAAATGACATAATAACAGCAGCTACTTCAGAGTTGTGGTGGGAACAAGTTTTCCCCATATACACTGCATGGAAAAGTGCTTCCCACATAGTGTCTGCTATCATAATTGTCATTGTTTATTACTTTTACTAGTACTGTTATTCTTATCTTTATGTATTAGATAATCCAGCTTTTTTTTAAATTTCAAACTTTAATATATTCTCTACGGTGTAGCCATCTCAAGTATAATTTACCTATTTTCTTTTATAGTTAGATATTCCATGATTTTTTTCAAATATTCCAATGTAAATCCATTTTTATACCCAAATAAGGAGCCATTTTTAAAAATCTTAAATCTAGTCTTAAATTTACAGTTGAAATAGAAAGTATCTACTGTTTAATCTGAAATTGAAACATTGGAGATAATATTCCTTACAGGTAAAAATTATAGGTCCCTGATTCATAAAGTAGTGGATTTATCATTCCCCAGTAATTGTTTGTTTCTCATGGTTGGAGGATCCATTACCTCCCCTTGAGAGACTCGGTTTTATTTTAGTCACTGGGCTAGTTCTGGTGGAGGGAATGAATATCTAGAGTTAGGTCAACATCCTCAAATTCACATGAAAAGATTCTCAACATCAGTCATCATTAGGGAAATGCAAATCTAAACCACAATGAAATATCACCTCACACCAGTCAGAATGTTAAAATAGAAAATATAAGAAATAACTACTGCTGGCGAGGATGTGGAGAAAAAGGAGCACTCGTGCACTGGTTGGGGAAGAAAACTGTACAACCACTGTGGAAAATAATGTGGAGACCTCAAAAAATTAAAAACAGAAAATTAAAAATATAACTACCTATGGTCCAGTAATTGCACTACTGGTTATTTACTCAAAGAGTATGAAAATACTAACTCAAAAGGGTACCATCCCTGTGTTTGTTGCAGCATTGTTTACAATAGCCAAATTATGGAAGCAATGCAAGTGTTCGTTGACTGATGAATGGATAAAGGAGATGTGGTATATACATACAATGGAAAATTATTCAGCCATAAAAAAGAATGAAATCTTGCCATTCGAAGCAGCATGGATGGAGCTAGAAAGTATAATGCTAAGCAAAATAAATTAGAGAAAGACAAATACCATATCATTTCACTCATATGTGGAATTTAAGAAACAAAACAAACAATGGGAAAAAGAGAGACAAGCCAAGAAACAGACTCTTAACAAACTGATGGTTTCCAGAGGGGAGGTACGTAGGGATATGGGTGAAATAGGTGAACGGGATTAAAGAGTGCATTTATCATGATGAGCACTGAGTAATGTATAGAATTGTTGAACTGTATATTATATGCCTGAAACTAAGAGAACACTGTATGTTAGTACTGGAATTAAAATTAAACAAAATAAAATTTAAACAAAATCTCCAAAGTCAAACTCTTTGACAGAGTTTGAGATCTGCTGACCTAATCATAAAGGCAAAGTCCCATATTGCTATTAGAGTGACCTGGGTACCCTCAAGCCTGAGACTAAAGCCAAGAGATTAAGACTTTAGCACCTATTTTTGACCTTTAGTTTTGTCCTAGTACACAGGTTCTGGTCTTGGTTTTTGTTCTTTTCAATACCTCTAGGGTAGCAAGTGAGGATCATCATACCTGTCTCCTGAACCCAAAGTATAAGTCTTAAGGTTAAAAAAATCCTTTAAACCATATAGTCCATTTTTCTCCTTCTACTTTATTTTCATTAGCCATTTGTTGAGCCTCTGTTTGAACACACCGATGACAAGGAATTCACAAACATCAGAGTTGGCTTATTTTCAAACTGTTCCAATTATAAGAACAGGTTCAGGCAAAACTACTTCCTGGAGCTCTTGCTGACCACAGTTCTGTCCTATAGAAACCTATCATTCCATTTACAGGGTAGTTCTCCAGGTATTTGGACAATACTATTGTGCCCCCTTAGCTCTTGTTCTGTAGACTAAGCAGTCTAGGCTTCTGCCTCATTTCTTTTGTTTTGTTTTGTTTTTATTATTTTTAACTTTAGTTCTAATATAGTTAACATACAGTGTCCTATTAGTTTCAGATGTGCAACATAGTGATTCAGTAATTCTGTACATTACTCAGTGCTCATCATGATAAGTGTACTCTTAATCCCCTTCACCTAGGTAGCCCATCCTCCCCACCTCCCCTCTGGCAACTGCCAGTTTGTTCTCTGTAGTTAAGAGTCTATTTCTTGGTTTGCTTCTCTTTCTCTCTTTTTTCCCTTTGTTCATTTGTTTATTTTCTTAAGTTCCACATATGAGTGAAATCATATGGTATTTGTCTTTCTCTAATTTATTTCACTTAGCATTATACTCTCTAGCTCCATCCATGTTGTTGCAAATGGCAAGATTTCATTCTTTTTGATGGTTGAATAATATTCCATTGTAGATATACCACATCCACTTTATCCATTCCATCTATCCATGGACACCTGGGTGTTTGCTCATTTCTTAATGGTTGGTGACAGATTTTGTGCTCCTTTCCCTTACTGGTAACTCCTTTGGACTCCATCCTGTTTAATAATTGGTTTTTGAGGGGCACCTGGGTGGCTCAGTGGTTAAAGCCTCTGCCTTCAGCTCAGGTCATGATTCCAGGGTCCTGGGATCCAGCCCCGCATCGGGCTCTCTGCTCAGCAGGGAGCCTGCTTCCCTTCATCTCTCTGCCTGCCTCTCTGTCTACTTGTGGTCTCTGTCTGTCAAATAAATAAATAAAAATTAAAAAAAAATAATTGGTTTTTGAAGTATGCCTTGAAGCATAACAGGATTCCCATGTAAGATGGGACCAAGAGCAGAAGTGATGTAGCCAAGTGCTTCCACTGTCCCAGGTTTTATAATTCTGTTGTCTCAGAACATA
This sequence comes from Taxidea taxus jeffersonii, assembly GCA_003697995.1. NCBI lineage: Eukaryota > Metazoa > Chordata > Mammalia > Carnivora > Mustelidae > Taxidea > Taxidea taxus. The sequence continues at coordinate 26,320 of RCUC01140399.1, forward strand.
TTAGGATTTTTTTTTTTTTGCTATGTTACAGTTATTTAAAATGAGCTTTTTGCCACAATCTGAGGTTGTTTTTATCCCCATATACACAGCTATTAACTTTCTCCTCCCTCAATCTACCTCCGTTTTGCACTTGTATCCTTTCCCTGTACTATTTGTTAGGACTTGTATTTATTAGTCAAGCTCATCTTGTTAGAATCAACTCATGGTTGCGTTCAATTGAAATTGTTAGGATTTTGATTCTGTAAGGTAACATATTATTGGTTATCTCTTTCTATTCTATAGCATCCATAGTTTTGAATAGTGGTACCCAATATTTCAAACAAATCAATAATGATGATGTTAAGGGCAGCATTAAGGACAGAGCATTGTGTCATCCCATCCCACTGGAGATTTCTCTTCAGTTCAGTGCTTTGTTCATGGGTATGGTTGATCTTTGTTCATGGGTATGGTTGATTAATCAGGATACTTTTTAAATGTGAATTTTATTCAGTACAAATTTCTTGTCTCAGTAAAGCAGTTCCCAAATTTTGTTTCAAGAAGATGTTAATAGAAGTACCTAAGCAAAATTGAGTGCCACATTTTAAAAAGCTTGGGAGATGCACACTACATTCTCTTCTTGGAGAGCCACAGTACACATTATCATATATATTACTCTTCAAAATTTATGTTTTGTTTAACTCATGTTTTCCAAATGTACTTGTGTATGAGCCCTGCTCTGTGCATACCTATGAATATCCTGTATAAGTTCTTTGCAGACACCAATTTGAAAAGCATTCCTTACAAAGGTAAAATCAGAGAACCTGTCAAATGCCCTGCTGACATCCAGACACATATGTCCACTGTATTTTCCTTGTCTACAGGTCTAGTAATTTTATCAAAAGAGAAAATGAGCTATGTCTGGCTTGTATTATTCATCATAAATCTATGTTGGCTCCATACTGATCCTGTTTGATTTTCTCAATTCCTGCCTTGCCCAGAATCAACACAGAATTTAAGAGTTCAATTAATGAAACTCACTCTCCTTCACCCTTCATTTTTAAGTATACTATGTCAATATCAGCTCATCTCTGTCTGCTGGAGCCTTTTTTTCCCTCTGAGTTTCCTCAGTGCAAATTCCAGTGGGATTCAGCCACTTCATTTGGTGTGATTTCTTTCAGAATCCTGAGATGGAATTCACCTGGTCAGAAGCATTTAGCTCATCTAATAAGATTACCTGGCATTTTAAAAAACATGATTCTGTCCAATCTTGGTCTTTTAATTCTACTGTCTGAGGTTCATTCTTGCCTTTCTGGGCTTATTAGCATTTCCTTTGACAGAAGATACATGTAAGACAAGAACTAATATCCTGGACTTTCTGTCATTTCTTCACTTTCAGTGGCCTTAAGCCATCTCTCTCTCTTTCAGTTTCTTCATCTGCTTTAAAGGGGGGGGGGGAACCCTCTTTTTGTTGATTGTTAGCATTTTTGTAAGACTTTTCTCATTCTCAGCTTTTAGCTTGCCTGACACTGTTCTTTCAGTTCCATGACATTTGTCTGCAGCACACCTACTTTTGATTGCCATGTCTTCTCTTTTCTCTTTCTCAGCGGGATTATTTGACACTGTCAGAATTTTATGTCTGTGAGACTTCCTTCCCTCTGGAGCCATCTCCTTTTTCAGTTTCTGTCTAAGGAGTCCTACCCAACTACTCTTTCTGATTCTTGTTTTCTTAGAGCACTGGTCTTCACATCACTGGCTGTAACATCCCCTTTGAGGAAATGATTGCATTCTTCTAGAGTTCCTCCATTCTCTATCTAGCTTCACTAAAACACATTTAAGACTCATTCTGTGTCTCCTTCATTATTTCTTCCTTCAGAGAGTGGAAATGTTTGGCTTAGCAAGTCAAGAATCCATTTTATCAATAGGAAAATGCTGCCAGTGTTTATTTTGGTAGAGGAAATTCCTTAGTAATTGCCCAACAAGAATTTGTTCTCAGCAGACAGATTTCTATTTTGTCTTACCATGAAGTGTTAAAAATGTATGAGTCCTGTAAGGGAAATGCAATTAAGAGAGCCACATAAATAAATAAAATTAATTAAAACAGGTTTGTTGTGATAATTAGTTTGTTTTACAATAAGGTACTTGGTTGTTAACAGGACTTAGAATGCTTCAGGGCAGTATCTTTTATTTCTAACTATAGCTCTTGAGGTATTCTGTGAATGTGCTACAATGAATGTGTTTTACTAATTGATTTTTCATTATAAATTATGCAGTTCTAGAAAACACACAAATGCATTTAATTTACACATTCATTCTTTTAGTTCTTCTTATTGATCACCCATTAAGAAATGGTGGTTGATGTTTTAGTCACCAAGAGGCACAGAAGCTGTCTGATGCCACCAAGATTAGAAGAAGGGGTTCAGCCATGATATCACAGGCCACAGAACCTTCCTTCGGTAATGCGTGATTTTGGCAATGGGGAGGACTGCTGAGAAAGTGTTATGATTTAATAAAATTCCCACCACTGGATAAATAAGACTAATGTCACCCAAAATTTGTACCGCCCCCTATCATGGGCTTTAGTTTTTCACTCACAGATTTATTTTGAAACATTGTTTTTGGTATTTTTGGTGAAAGGATTTGTTTTCCCCTTATTTTTAATGATATGTACATAGAGTAAGTACCACTTGAAAGTTCTGACCAACTTGAGATAACTGATGATGGCTCACTCAATTAATAGATTTCTCACCAGAAATAATTAAATTTGACATTTTATTTAGCTTTTCAGCCTTATCATGAGTAGACTAATCATGAAACCCTTAAGATTTATGGATTATTAGAACTAGGTCATGGGCTCTCAAGAACTAGGTCAAGGTCTCAAGGACCCTAATCTAGAAGAATTGTATTTCCATTGGTCATTGGGTACTCAGATTCTTGTCATGAAGCACAGTATGTCCATAACCAGGCACTTTTAATGGTTTAAGTCAAGACAGGACAACATAAGGAGAATTTGGAAAACTGAAAAGAGACAATAAAGGAGACTTAATTTGGCAATAGTTTCTCCCTCTTCCCAAGGAGTTCTGACTACTTAGCATTTCCTTTTGTATGTTTTGCATGTACTCATCTTCATGATGAAGGTACTAAAAAGAAAACACACAAAGCATGTGTGGCAAGAGGAAGAGGAAAAGGAAGGAGAGGAAGTAAGGGGCTAAGTAAGCCATCATCACCAGAGGCATGCTGAGTGAGAGACTGTCCATCCCTCTTCTAGGACAGGATCAAGATGACTGGGAGTCTTTCAGCGGTGATCAAACTAGGTTAATAATTGTGTATTTTTAAGTGTATATGGCAGAAACACCTATCTTTCTGAAAAATAAACTGTTTTATTCCAAGCTTTCATTATTAAGCCAGATTTCTAATGCATTTTATTGGTAGATAATTATCCAAGTTGTTGTTAATTAATTTTCAGAAGTAATTGAGCTAGGAATAATGCAGTAATAGCTACCATTTATAAAATATCCTTTAGGTGCAAGACATGCCATAAATATTTTTCTAATCCTTGTGGTCACAGTGCAAGGCAGTTTTTATGTGTTCCTAAACATCAGAAAACTGATTTCAGAAACTTCAGCAGTTTGCCCAAATGTCACGTAGTCTGAAAGTTCAGAGTTTAAAATCAACCTCAGTTCTATTTGCTTTGAAGCCCATCTTCTCTGCCTTTCAGTATTCTCTTTCTGACAGGGACAGCAAGCTGTATAACTCTGGCTCTTGTTAAGGCTTTTGATTACACATGGGTGTGGCTTTTTTGAGATAGTCATTTTCCATCCCTAGGGAGGGCTTGCATTCTTAGGATTTTGAAGATCCTAGGACCAGATATCTCTAGTACTTTATGAAAAATGCTATTGCTTTTTATGAATTTTGATCATAAAACTAAAGTGCTTTTGGGTATGCTGTAGAAAGGTACCTCAAATGAATTAGCTTTGACTTGAAAAAGACAAGCTAGTAGTATAAATAGATTTGAGAAAGGACTCTGACAGAAGAGCATCACAATATCAAGGGATTCCTGAGTCAGCTCTGGAGGTTGTTTGGAAGGGGTAAGCCATTCTTTTTCTCAATCATGCCTAAATTTTTTACTACACAGACTGTGAGCTTTTGGAGGATAGAGACACGTCTTTTCATCTTTGAAAACTCAGGGCCTGGCATAGTGACTCAAACAGGTTTGAATGACTGCATCAAACATGTAATAGATGCCTCTGATGTGATCAGTGTAAAGGTCAGTTGTCTTAAAGATTAGGGGCTACAAAACCTTAAGATTACTCTTTGCATGAAATGAAACAGGTTTTGGTGGCTAGAACTGGTGGCCATGCCAGTTATGGGAAAGGCCCTCAGTTTATCTAGAGTGACAGAAAATTTCACATCCAGTATGTGTAATTTATGGATACTATACCTAACCCAGTTCTTTGATCACAAACACGCTGTTCACACATCTCTCCCTCCTCCACATTCACAGATGCACCTCAGTTGCTGTTGAAACATCATGGGTTGGCCAGTTCCTTTTCTCCACCAGGCTCCTTTTATGCCTCAGCAAAGTAGCATAAAACTCTAAGGGAGATTTCCTGGCCACATATTTGATTGTGATTGTAGAGGGGGAATAAAACACATTTCCTAAAGAGGAACATTATGCATTTGAGGTAACTTTCCTAATAGTTTGTCTTGTTTGATTTTTATTTTAATTAATTTATTAGTTGATTAATTAAGTCAGCCAGAAGTTAGGCAGAACTAAGACCATGTAAATGAGCTGGCCAAAGGCCAAGGTGAGGGGAAGAGCTGTGGCTGCTTGATGAATACTCTTGAGAAGCTTAAACCCAGTTCTTCAACAGCACAGAGCTGAGATATGCCAGAGATGGCCGCTCGCAGGTGGAGACCAGTGTTCACAATAGCATGTCTCTGTGAAGTCTGCAGGGGCCGAACACCAAATTATAAGAGTAAAGAACCAATGAATTGAAGAGCAAGACAAAGGGTCTCTTGATAGTTTTTCTTTTCTTTTTTTATTTTTAAAAGATTTTATTTATTTATTTATTTATTTGAGAGAGAGACAGTGAGAGAGAGCATGAGATGGGAGTAGGTTAGAGGTTAGAAGCAGACTGCGGTGGAGCTGGGAGCCCGATGCAGGACTCGATCCCAGGGCTTCAGGATCACAACCCTGAGCCAAAGGCAGTTGCTTAACCAACTGAGCTACCCAGACATCCTATTTTATTTTATTTTTAAACAGATTTTATTTACTTATTTATTTGAGAGAGAGAGTGTGCTTGCATGCCAGGGGAGGAGGAGACTCAGAGGGGAAGGAGAGGGACAAGCAGACTCTGTGCTGAAGGCAGAGCCCAGTGAAGGGTTCAACGCCTCAATCAAGGGTTGGACACTTAACTGACTCAGCCACCCAGATGGCCCAGTTTTTTTCTTTTTTTTAACATTAGACACTACAGCTAAGGACAATGTGATAAAGGCATCACATACAACATGCAACTTGCGTTTCAATCCCCATTTTTTTCAGGACATGCTTTTTTGCCTCTCACACCTAAAAACCTGTGTTAGGGGAGGTAATTGTCTATCTTAAAGTGCATTTTGTGAAGTAGGAAAACCAATACAGATCCCTTTAGGGGAAACTAATTTCTCACTTAAACAGGTCTTTAAAAAATTTCAGATATTTGGCTGCTGTTCTCTTCATCCTTTAGCTGATGTTCTAGGCCAGTGTTTCTCAAGTTTTGGTTGGAATAAGTTGGCCTGGAAAACTTGGTAAAAATACAAAGGCCCAGGCACTCTCCTACTCCCAGGAGCCTGGGAAGGCCTCTTTCTGTCCTTGATTAAGTCTCCAGGTGGTTTCCACACTCACCCAAGTTTGAAAATTGCTGTTCTAGGCAATGCTGTGGGAGTCTCTTCCTTCTCTCTGCCTTTTATGTTTGATGTACCATTTCCACACAATTTTGTCTCCTGTCTCCTAGTCCCACACTGTTTATTTTGTATTCACGTATTGGTTCCCACTTCTGCTGGTGCTTTTCCATCAGACCCCATCGTGACTTTTTTTTGCATGTCCTGTCTGCTTTCTGGTGGGGTCTGCTTTCAGCCTTTCATAGTCTGGCTTTTTTCTGTCTGCTTCCCTCACCTGTCTCCTGTGCCTCAAAGAATCCTGCACCTGATCCTTTAAAGAAGGGTGAGGTGGGGAGTAGCATTTAGATATATCATCACATTTATTTCTTGTACTTGTATTCCATGTTGACCAAAAATGAATTCGTGACTTTCTTCCATTCTAAAACGATATCAAGAGTGGTATTAACACAATGTCTTAAAATATAATTCTCCTTCTTATTTTAGATATAAATTAATTTATATGTAAGTCATTCATAAAATATTCAGGGGATTCATTATTAGTTAATGTTATTTGTCATAGCTAGGTAAATTTCAAAAAGCTAGTTGGGCAAATATCCAAAAAAAGAAGAAAGAGGGCTGTGTTTTTCCAAAGTGTCTGTTAATGGCTTCTTTCTGTTAACCTCTTGAAACCCAAGTGATGCATCCTTATCCAGTCAGTGAGTATTTATTAGTTGCCATATAATATATGAGAGATGATTGAGAATTTGAAGTTAAAAGAAAATATTAGGTATTAGGTAGACATAAGGCTTACTAACAAGTAGCCAGAAGGCCCTGATGAAATAATGCCAAGAAGAATACCATCTAGGATTTATGTTTAAGAACCACAAATACTATCATTAAATGTTTGAAATACTCTTTGATATATAATAAATGATTATCCATCATGATATAAGGTTTCAGATTTATTCTTCTTTGACTGGACTATACTGTCTTCTTTGAGCTTCTTTAGCTGAGTTGTATTCAGAATACATTCCAGAATCTGGATACATCCACTTGCCACGTCCCCCGGGAAAACTTCACTAGATGCAAACTGTAAGGGGAAAGAATGAAGGAATCATGAGCTAACTCAGAACATACAAACGGCTGGGTCTCTCCTTAGTGAAAAATTGGAAGTATCTATTGTGTCTTAATCTCTGTGCTTATAGTTTTAGAGGGCATAGGAGAGAGGAAAAAAGAAATTCACCCTCCTTGGGGAACCTTGACTCAAAAAGATTTCGTAGGTCCCATATTTAAGTGATGTTTCAAATTCAGTTACTAGAGACAAGTAGGCCAATTGCTATAGTAAATAGTTGTTTATACTTTTTGCTCACCTAACATCTTCTTTCAGCAATATGGAATTTCCCCTTTATGAAGCAGATACTGCTTCTCACTAAAAAGTTGGGCATGTCAGATAATCACCTTCCTGGTGTTTCTTGCAGGTAGGATATGGGCACATGACCTCAAAGTCCCACTAATACACTCTTTCCAGATTTGTGTGGGAGTCTGGTGAAGAGAAGAATTTCAGATTCCATCTGATGGAAGTGATGATGGGGATGACAATTGCATCCTGTTCTTAAAGACAGTGTGGGAGGGTGTTAATATGGTGTCCTGCTCCAGTACCTCATGTTGGTGGTACTGGTCAGTGATGCCATCTACAAGGTCCATGCCATTGGGGGCGGCTGTGATGATTTCATGATTTTGGGTACTGTTTCTGACTGGTAGGCCCTCAGGCTTGATTCTCTAGTTTTCTTACTCTGTAAATGCCTAGCAGCCTTTTCAGTATCTCTTTTTTGTTTAAGAGAGTTGGGGTTAGTTTCTGATGCATGGAAATAGGAGGCTTGACCAATACTAGGCAACTCTCCTTGGAATAATGTTCGGAAATCACATCTTTGGTTTTACTGGATAATCCCCAGAAAGCAGTCTCTCAAATTTAAAATCTTGGAGAAAATTTTTAGTAGTAAATTTTCTGCTTTGTAGACCAAGATAATCTTTCTAAAATACAAATGTTTCCACTTATAATGTTAGATTGGCATAAAAACTATTTCCTGTTCTAACTAACACACATGAAAGAGAGCAAAAGCTAGAACAGGGGACCTGCATAGTTGAACAGATCTTCCTTTGCTTGCTTGCTGTTTTAGAGACTCCAAGAGAAGATGTTTGAGACTGGGGAGTTAGGCTTTCAGGTTGGAGATTTCAGTCCTAGGATTTTAAGGGGTTCTTTCTTGAGTTACCTAGTTGCAAAAGGCCTGAGAGAAAACTGTCTTCTGTGTGTCCTTATATAAGTGACACTACAGAATGTAGTGGTCCCAGACATGCTTCCAGAGGTCACTGTAGGTGTCACAGGAGAGATGTATCATGAAGGCACCTGTATGAAGGGCCAGAACATTTGGATGGGTAGCTCTTTGAGTGCCTGGCTTTATAAGGATAAAATTTAGAATGTTTTGAGAAGGAGGTAGATGGCTCATCCTTTGGGGAAGCCTACTAAAACATTATCATTAAAAAAATAAGTTGTGATAGAGTCTGAGGTTAGGGGCGCCTGGGTGGCTCAGTGGGTTAAAGCCTCTGCCTTTGGCTCAGGTGATGATCCCGGGGTCCTGGGATCGAGCCCCACATCAGGCTCTTGGCTCAGCCATCCTGCCTGCCTCTTTGCCTACTTGTGATCTCTGTCTGTCAAGTAAATAAATAAAATCTTAAAAAAAAAAAAAGAGAGACTGAGGTTAAGTTTCTGAGAAATACCTGTGAATCAGTTGTTCTTTTCTGATGACCAATAAGTTACTAGAGGGAGGCAGGTTTGACATCTTCTGGGTAAAGAAAGAACCCTGACCAAGTCACATGCCTGCGGAGATGACCACACCATCTCAGGAAGAAGAAGTCATGGAAGGATCTGGAGTCAGGGCCAGCGAAGGGGCAGTGCCCTCCAGGCCACAGCTTTATTCCCCGGAGGGTAAGTTGTTAGGGCATCTGCTTCTGTGGTTGTCCTCATTGAGAATGGTGTTTGGTTCTCATCTGCGCTAATGATAAAGGGGAGGAGGAGAGTCGTAAATCCAAAATAACAGGTGTTCTCAGATAGTTTAGGTTTAGTTTCGAATATCTATTTGAGAAGTAAAACAGTAGAAATCTCAAAAGCCTTGCCTCCTTTCTGTATATTTGGACAAAAGATCATCTTATTTAGGAATTGAAAACAGTGATAACATCTCCCATTTGTTGAGTTTCTGCAGTGCTCCAGGCATTGGGCTGGGTACTTTTTCTATGATATTTTATTTAGTTCTCACAAAAACTCCACAAGGAAAATATTATTATTATTCTCACATATAATTTTATAGATACAGTGTGAAGGCCTTGACTAAGAATCTGTCATTCAGTTTCCCTAGTCATATCAATAAATCAAATAAGTAGAAAAAACAAAGATGTCACAAAAATTAAAAATTAAAAATAAAACTTGCTTCTATTACTTACTAATTAATAGGCAAACGAATTTATCTGTTACCATTAACACTGCTAGTAACCAACTTGTAGATAGTTGAAGATTTTTCTTACTGAATATTTTCATAGGAAATTTTATAACCAAAAAGGAAAAAAAATCAGCAAGCATTTCAGGGAGTATTATGTATGCAGTATTCAGCTATGCAGAAACAAAATCCTAACCAGATATACTTGTGCATTACTTTTTTATTTCTTAACCATATCAGGCCTGAGCTGGGAGTATTTGCCTTATCTTTTATGCTTTTTAGTGTGTTTGGTTAACATCTTGATGTGTTAATTCCAGGTTTTAAGTAAGTGGTGATCAAACCTTTACATGCATAAAAATCAGCCAGAGTGCTTGTTAAAAAGGTACATTTGTTGGCTCCTCCCCAGAGTTTGTGATTCATCAGCTCTGGATTGGGGTGTAACAACTTCCATTTTTAACAAGCAGCACAGCTGTTTCTGATGCAGGTAGTTCTGGGCCCTTTTTGAGAAACTCTTCCCATGTGAGAATGACAATGACGATGACCGAGGCAGCATCTGTGGGTGAGGTGATGGGGGGATATTCATAAGGCACTTTGTTTATTTGAAGCCTTTTCCTTGCCTACTTCTTGTTCCCCTCACATCTCTTGTTCTATTTGTCTTCAATCCAAGTTCCCAATGGATTCCTCTCATGCCACAATCCAATCTGTTTAGGATACCAAGAAGCAATGTCTTGCTGTTTGATTGTCCAGACTTATCTTGTCAGTGAGGCTAGAAGCTGTGTTCAGGTGTTTCACTTACAACTTGGTCCCAACAATGGGAACTTTCATTCTAAATGAAGAAATTCATTTGGGGTAATAAACTACCTGCAGGCTTTTCAATATGTTTGTGTTCTGTTCTATTCTTGCACTGGAGAATGCAAAACTCTGAGTGTGAATTATGGCTTGGTCACTTACAAATTGCACAAGTAAGTCTAAGCCTGTAGTCATTCAGGCTCTTAGAGAAATAGCTGTCATATGCAAAATAAGAAATAATAATATGTATATTGCCTAGTTGTTCAGATAACTCAATGTTATCATTCATTAATTTAACAACTATCTTAATGTGTCACGTGCTGGGAATTTTGAAGTCACTCAATTTTAAACGCACCCAATCCCTGTTTCCCATTCACATTTTTCTCTTTGTATATGTTAAGCATCCTTATATTTTAATTATCTAATTTCTTGTCAAACATAGTCCATATGAAATTAGCATTTACAAAACTTTTTAGTAATATGAAATATATATCTCATCTACAGCTAAAAGAAACATGTATTAATTTATGTAATTAGGTAATATTTATCAATCAGTGATTCATTAATTACCTAATATTTATTAATCACATTTATTAATTATCTAATATTTATTAATTATCTAATATTTATTACCTATGGTATGTCAGGCTATCTATAGGAATTGCGGACACAGAGTACAAACTGATATGGCCTGAATCTTCTTGACCTTACATTCTAACAGAGGTGACAGACATCTGAACAGGGAAGGTGGATAATCAGCAAGAACTAATTTCACAATTAATTATTGAAACAGTAAGTTCTGGGAAAGTTAAAAGTGATCTATAAATAATAGAACAGGAATATCTGACCTAGTTGGTGGGATGGTGGGAGAAAAAACATTTCCTTGAGGAAACAAAATGTAAGCAAAGTTTTAAAAGGAGAATGTGAATTAACCAGGCCCAAGTTAAGAGGAGTGGGCTGGGCAAGGGAGAGGTTTCAGGGAGAAGGTTTGTGTATGTCTCCTCAAGCAAGAAGGAGCACGATACTTCTGAGGGACTTGAAACTTATCTTTAGAAAGATTAGTCTCTGCTGGTGGGGAATGGGCTGGAAGAGGAAATTCTGTGTTGGGAGGAGAACGGGGAGCTTTGACCAGAGAGGTGGCAGAGGATGTGGACTAGAGTGGTGAGTAGAGAGATTATGTAGGAGCTAAAATGGACAAATCTTATCACTTGATTGGAGATGGCCTGCAGAGGGGAGAGAGGTGTTGAGTGGCTTATGCTCCTGGTTCCCCATATACGGTTGGACAAAGAGACCCTTCATCACAATGTAGGTGATATTGTCTAACATTGTACTGTTGCCCGTGAGTCAGTAGAGTAATAACTCCTGTGACTATGTTGTACTTAGCATGGTGTCACTAAAAGAGTAGTGCCTGAAAGTCAAAGAAATCCGTGTTGTAATGCTAATTCTGTCACTAACTGTCTGACTTTGGGCAAATCTCTTAACCACTTGCTGTGGGTTTGATTTTATCATTTGTAAAATATTGGATCATATAATGTCTAAAATTTCAGTTCTGACTTTTTATGGTGGTTTATGTTGGTCTAAATGAGGTTAAGTAAATTAAAATACAGTTTAACAGTGATTTCTTTTAGCATCTAATTAAGTCATAGTAACCTAGTTAGTCAAACTACAAATCCAAGCATTTCCTTGAATCCTTCCCCACAAATGCCATGTCTGACCTAGCATCAAGTCTTGTCAATTCTACCTGTAAAACTGCAGTAGTATCCTAACTAGTCTCCTACTTTCTACTCTTGCCTTCCCAAAATCCATTCTCCATGCAGTAGCCAGAGGGATCTTTTAAAAATCTAAAGTAGAGGGGTACCTGGGTGGCTCAGTTGGTTAAGAGTCTGCATTTGGCTCAGGTCATGATCCCAGAGTCCTGGGATCAAGCCCTGCTTCAGGCTCCCTGCTTCCCTCTCCCTCTGCCTGCTGCTCCCCCTGCTTGTGCATGCTCTCTCTAAATAAATAAATGACATCTTTAAAAAAAAAAAGTAAATTAGATCATGTGACTAATGCCCAAAACTTTTTGCTGATTTCCTATCATGCTTAGAATAAAATCTGAGTTCCTTTCTTTTTCTCACGAAGTCCTTCTTCATTGGACCCTGACTGCCTCTTCTTCCTCTTCGTTTAGCACTCCTCTCTCTCACTCTTGGGCTCTTCACTACAGTATATATGTATACATATATATATATATGTATATGTATATATATATATATTTTTGAACATGCCAACCTCCTTTGTGACTTAGCAAACTATTCCTTCTGACTAGAAGATGCTTTCTTGGCTCTTTGAATGCCTTGTTTCTCTCCCTCATTCAGTTCCCAGCTTAGATGTTGTCTCTTTAGACAGATCTCTCTTAACTACCCAATCCAGTAGCTTCTTGGTCACTCTCAAGTACTTTTCCTCATTTTGGTTCTCTGAAGATAATTTATCATCCTCTGCTGTGTGAATTGCTTATTGATTGGTTGTCTTATCCATAAGCTCTATGGAGAGAAGGAACTTTTCGTTGTTATTATGTCCCTAGTGCAAAATAATCTTTCATATATTAGTTACACAGGAAATATTTGATAGATAAGTGAATTAATAGAGATATATCAAGAAGCAAGATAGTTATACCTATGGATTTTATAATCTCACAAAGTACATAATTTTTTATACTTGTGGGGTTTATGAGTGGTCAAGAAGTTAATATTTCTTAAATTCAATCTCAAAGTTCTTTCCCACCGTGTTTGCAACTTGTTTAGTTGCTGCCACATCAAACACATATTCAGTTTTTTTCTGAGCATGTTAGATCATCCTATAAAAAAGAAATAGCTCTTAAACTAAGACACTGATGAAAATATTACTGGACTCTATTTTATTCAGACAAATAATCTATGTTCCCAAAACTTTAGCGTTGCTATTACTATATTATATTTTTTAGTGCATAACAGTTTTGGTAGGATGTTAAGTATTTTTCCAGTGTTAATGAAATATTAAAGCAAAATAAGCTAAAAGATCCTGTAAGGGATTCTGATCTGTTTTGTCTCTAAACTCTTCTATGACCTCTGAGCAATTTTGTCCCTTAGTCTCTGACTTGTAAAGACTAAATAATGTAATAGAAATATCTCATTTTCAGGCTCCATAGAGGCAAAAATGTTCTTCTAGTCTCACAGCTACCCCCTAGAGATCATTGAGTAGCCGTGAAAAAATCTCTTGGCTCAGTTGCTAAGAGTCATTTATTGCACCCCTGTTCTGAGGATGGACTACCAGCCTCGGATCCTGCAAGGGCATTGTAAGGTCTTACTTTTCTTTTCTTTTCTTTTTAAAAAATATTTATTTATTTATTTGACAGAGATCACAGGTAGGCAGAGAGGCAGGCAGAGAGAGAGGAGGAAACAGGCTCCCCGAGGAGCAGAGAGCCCGATGTGGGGCTCCATCCCAGGACCCTGGGATCATGACTTGAGCCGAAGGCAGAGGCTTTAACCCACTGAGTCACTCAGGGGCCCCAGGTCTTACTTTTCTTAATGTTATTTTTCCCACCAGTCTTCCAGAATGTCTGAAATGCCTACCACAAGAATAGCTCCTTTGGGTTAAGAGGTTATCTCCAGGGAGACATGTTTAGAATGAGCTCCTTGTGTAGAGAACACATGAGCACCATTTAGCACATCTGCACTGACTGGATTATTAGAATAGGAGTTGCCTTCCAGAAGAAGACTGGAGCTAAGGGAATGGAATATGTTATTTTCTGTTCTTTCCTTCTTTGCATCTATTCATCCTTGAAACAGTACTTTTAATGTCAAAACTTCTTCGAGGCCCTAGGTAGAATTTAAGAAAAGGGAACAGCCCATTTCAAGGAATTTCAGTGTAGTGGAACTGATGAAGATATAAAGTTAACTAGATTACACAGGGAAAATGAAATAAACAGATTAGATTATAAGGATGGGAGCGGCTCATGTTGGCATGAAATATTGGGACCAGCTTTGTGGAGGAGGTGGCATTTCATCTGAGCTTGAATTGGGCTTTGAAGAGTGAGGAGGATTTCAATAAACAGAGGTGGAATGATAAAGGGTAAGAATAGGAAAGGAGAGAGCTTTTTAAAAAAAATTTAAAAATAGATTTTATTTATTTATTTGACAGAGAGAGAGGGGAGGGGGAAAGTAGGCCCAAGTAGGGGGAGCATCAGGCAGAGGGAGAGGGAGAAGCAGGCTTCCCACGGAGCAGGCTTGATCCCAGGACTCTGGGATCATGACCACAGCAGAAGGCAGCCACTTAACCAACTGAGCCACCCAGGTGCCCCAGGAGAGAATTTTCCCTCTGAGAGAACAGCATAAGCAAAGGCAGAGTAAATTTTGATGAAAGTTAGAATTTGAAAATATCTGAAGAGTGAGGTATTTCCTATGAATTGTTTGCAATTTCCTTATTGAGGTATAACTGACATATAATAAACTGCAAACATTTAAAGTGTGTGATTTGATAAGTTTGTTATATGTATACACCTGTGAAATAATCACCATATTCTATGTAGTGAACATTATCCATCATCCCCAAGGTTTCCTTATGCCCCTTGATAATTCTTCCCTCTGGCCCCTTTAGGCAGTCAATGACCTGTTTTCTGTCATTATATAAATGGAATTGTACAGTTAACTCTTCTCTCTTATTGTTAGGGGGTTTCTTTCGCTTAGCATAATTATTTTGAGATTCATTTATGCTATTGTTCATTCCTTTATATAGCTGAGTTGTATTTTATTGCATGAGTATACCACAATTTTTATTTATCCAGTTACCTATTAATGGGAATTTGGGTTATTTCCAGTTTGTGGTTATTACAAATGAAGTTGTGTGACCATTCATGCCAAGATCTTTACATGGACACATGCTATCAGTCCTCTTGGGAAAATATCCAGAGGTAGAATAGCTGAATTTTATGGTAGGTGTGTGCTTAACCTTTTAAGAAACTTACAAACTATTCCAAAGCAGATTACCATTTTATATTCACACTAGCAATGTTTGTGAGTTTCAGTTTTTCCACATATTTGTCAACACTTGCTACAGTCCAACTTTTAAACTTGAGCCATTGTAATCAATGTGTGGATTTAGTTTTCATTTTTTCTAATTGTGGATTTAGTTTTCATTTTTCTAAAGAATAATGATACTGAGCATCTTTTCATGTACTTATTTGCCACCAGAATATCTGCTTTGTTGAAGTGCTGTTTAAATCTTTTGCTCATCTATTAATTACTTTTTTAAAAATTGAGATTTTTAAAACATTTAAAAAAAAAAGATTTATTTGTCGGAGAGAGAGCAAGAGCAAAAGAGAGCACAAGCATGGGGAGCAGCAGGCTGAGGGAGAAGCAGGCTCCCTGCTGAGCAGGGAGCTGGATGCGGCACTCGATCCCAGGACCTTGGGATCATGACCTGAGCTGAAGGCAGATGCTTAACCAACTAAAGCACCCAGGCATGCCTTAAGTTGAGTTTTGAGAGTGCTTTTGATATATGTCCTTTGTTGGCTATGGGACTTTAAAATATTTTCTTTCAGTGCATGGCTTGTCTTTTTATCATCTTAATAGTGTCTTTGAGGAGCAGACACTCTTGATTTTGGTAAATTCCAATTTATTAACTTCTTTTTATGGATATTCATGTCCGTATTTTTTTATCATTTCTAAGAAATCTTTGCCTACCTCAAGGTCACAAAAATTCTAGTATTTGTTTTAGAATTTTATAATTTTTGATTTTACATTCAGGTCTATGATCTGTTTTGAGTTTATTTTTGTTTATGGTATGAGATATGGACTGAAGTTCATTTCTTTTAATGATTCATTTGTTCGAAATGTTGTACCATTTATTGAAAAGGTTATCCTTTCTACATTGAATTGCCTTTGCGTCTTTCTCACAAATCAGTTGTTCATATATGGATAGGAATATTTATATTGTCTTTGTTCTTTTCCATTATTCTGTTTAAACATCTGTAGTCAATAAAGATAATTCTGAATTTTTATATCTTGAATTTCTAAGTCTTGAAATCAAATAGAGTTAATTTGTCAACTTTGTTCTTCCTTTTCAAGTTACTTTGGCTATTCTAGGCCCTTTGAATTTCCAGATTCAGTTTTCCAATTTTTGCAGAAAATCCTGCTGAGATTTTAACTGGGATTTAGTTGAATCTGAGGATCAGTTTGGGTGGAGTTGGAGCTGACATTCTAACAATGTCGAGACTTCTGATCAATGGAAAGGTTTATGTATCCATTTATTTAGGTCTTTTAAAACTTTCCTCAGCAGTTTTTTGTTTGTTTTCATTGTATAGATTTTCCACATTTTTTTTGAGATTTATCCTTACTTCATATTTTTTGTTGCTTTTGTAAATGGTATTTTTAAAAAGATTTTTTAAAATTTATGTATTTGAGGGGCGCCTGGGTGGCTCAGTGGGTTAAAGCCTCTGCCTTAGGCTCAGGTCCTGATCCCAGGGTCCTGGGATCGAGCCCCGCATCAGGCTCTCTGCTCGGCAGGGAGCCTGCCTCCCTCTCTCTCTCTGCCTGCCTCTCTGCCTGCCTCTCTGCCTACTTGTGATCTCTGTCTATCAAATTAAAAAAAAAAATCTTTAAAATTTATGTATTTGAGAGAGAGGGAGAGGGAACATGAGTGGAGGGAGGGGCAGATGGAGAGGGAGAAGCAGACTCCTCCCTGAGCAGGGAGCCCGAGAAGGCTCCATCCCAGGACCCCAAGATCATGACCTGAGCCAAAGACAGATGCTTAACTGACTAAGCCATCTAGGTGCCCTGTAAATGGTATTTTTTAAGTTTCAGTTTTTGATTGCTTATCGGCAAAGCATAGAAATTCATCTTATATATCTTGGCCCTTTAGTTCTAATAGTGATTTTGTAGATATTGCATTTTCTGTATAGATGACTGTATTGTCTGTGAATAAAGACAGTCTTATTTCTTCCTTTTTTGGGGGTCGGTTACCTTTTATTTATTTATTTATTTTCTTTCCTTACTGAAATGACTAGAACCTCTAGTACAATATCAAGTAGAGTAGGGAGAGCAGACATCCTTTCATTGTCCTGATCTTAGGAGAGCATTTTCTTTTACTATTATTGGCTGAATTGTATTCTCCCAAAATTCATGTTTTGAAGTCCTAAATTGTGGTGCTTCAGACCATGACTATATTTGGAGATAGGGCCTTTAAAGAGGCAGTTAAGTCAAAATGAGTTTATGTGGATTGGCCTTAATCCAATATGACTATTGTCTTTAGAAGAGGAGGAGATTAGGACACAGATATACACGAGTAGTAGTGAGGAAAGATCATGTGAAGACAGAAAGATTACTGCCTAGAAGTCAAGGAGGGAGGCCTCTGAATGAAACCAATCCCACTGATACTTTGATCTTCAAGCCTCTAGCCTAGCTTCCATAACTGTTAGAAAATAAATTTCTGTTGTTGAAGTTACCCAGTCTGTGTAGCATTTTGTTATGGCAGAATTATCAGACCAATACAACCATTAGGTATGATGTTAGCTATAGGTTTTTTATAGATACCTTCTACCAGGTTTTGGAAATTCTAAGTTTGCTGAGAGTTTTTATCAGGAACATAAGATTTGTCAAAGCTTCTAAATCTTTTGAGAAGATCATATGTTTTATTTTTTAGTTTGTTAATAGGGTGACTCAAATGGATTGCAATAGTAATTTAATATGCCAAAAAATTTGTATGTGTAGGAATTAATGGTATTTTCCAGCTCTTTTTATACTATCAATGAAACAAAAATGCAATTAGCTACAAATCATCCTATGTAGGTTGGTAAAATTCTCTTTGGGTTTTCATAAACTAAAAAGTAAGCAGTGATATTGGTTAATAAATAGTAATACCTAAAACTGATTATAATCTGAATCTTGAATTTACTGAAAAACTTTTACAGTTGGCTTTAAAATAGAGAAAGGGTATAGAAAGGGTATAGAAAGGGAGAGTATAGCAATGACAAAGTCCAAATATTTAAAATATAGTCTAGGGTTTGGTTTCTTTTTGGTTAAATTTTGTCCATACATCTCTATCCATAATGGAGGTATGAAGAATGGGTAGTTTTTATGGATGATATTTAAGGAATCTCAGGAAGGTGTCTTCCTCCTCTGCAAAAGCTGCTGCACTGTTGTATTAGCAGTTCATTTCTTTGATTTAGCGTCACCTCTTTTAAAATTAGATTCCATTCATAAAACCAATACTTTGGGCTGTTCAGTGTCCATACCAGTTTCAGTTGATTTCTTTTCCCTCAGAGCCATTTTGCTGAGATCAGAGCACTAAGAAGCCAAGAATTTTATTAAATGAGTCAAGGATGATTGTGAAGCATGGAATAATTGCATCACAGGACATTGCCTGCTTAGAGTTTTGGTGGTTGGGGAACTGGAAGGCATAAGGGCTAAAGGTAGGTCTGGGGCTGGTGGAAGAAGGAAGTGACTCATTCTAGGAAACGAAGTGAAGTGCAGAAAAGACAAGTAGGAGATTATTTATGGTGTTATCTAATAAAACAAATACATATGAACACTCTTATTGCTGGCCTTGGTTCTGGACACAAGTATGAATAAGGAAGTACTTTTAAATGGAAGTAGGGATGGGAGTGGAGGTGAGACATGGCTTGAGGGAGGAGCAGGGAGATGGATGGGAAACAAAGGGTGATGTGAAGTGCACAGCTGTCACAAAAATGCTCAGAGGTGGGCAAAATCAACCTTTGAGAGAGTGGCTGGAGGAGGGAGTCAGTTAGGAAAGCCCTAAAGAGGAGGAGACCAATGAAGAGCTCTATTATGGTTTTGATGATACCTGGATATTCCCATAGGATATTTAATTATAAAGGAAGATCACATTGTTTTCTGTATTTTGTGTTTGCTAGGGAAGAATGCTAAGAAAAAGAAAAATAGCTTATAAGAAGAGTAGAGTAGCCATGCAACACTTGGGGAACCAAAAAGTCTGTTGGTCCCAGTCTCTGAGCATATGGTTAATTGAAAATTTCTTGATAATAGGATAAACTTTAACTCCTTAATGATATTTATGGCTAAACATATGTACAATGAGATAGTATAATGAAATAGGTAAGAGCAAGAGCATTGAGGCATCCTTCAAATTCTGGCCCTACTGTATTTCTTGCAGGATTTTTGGGCAAATTAACCTTTATTTACTTTGCTTTCTCCAACTGGAAAGTGGAATTAATAGATTTTTTAATAAGGATCAGTCAAGTTAAATATGCAAGGTGCTTAACAATGCCTAGCACTT
The DNA here is from genome assembly GCA_003697995.1 of Taxidea taxus jeffersonii. Taxonomy (NCBI): domain Eukaryota; kingdom Metazoa; phylum Chordata; class Mammalia; order Carnivora; family Mustelidae; genus Taxidea; species Taxidea taxus. The sequence goes on from RCUC01140399.1 coordinate 45,696, forward strand.
ATGAGAGAGAGAGAGAGAATGAATATCAGTTTAAAATAGAACATGAATTTGGAAGAAGGGGAGGTCTAAATTTTAATCCTGGCTCTGCTATGTACTTACTGGCCTCAGTTGTTTTTTAATCACACAATGGATATAGTAAGCTTTGTATGGTCACTATGACAATTAAATGACATAAAATATATAATAGGCCTAATCAATTATCTGACTATTCATAGGCACTTAATTGCTCTTGCTTTATTATTATTATTTAATTTTTATTAGTCATCTCTGATCATAGTTCTTTTAGAGTGACCTTTAACAAGCTATTACCAAGAAGGATTAAAAAAGTATTCCTATGATTCGACAATGTTTTTGTAATGTGTACATTTTAGTATTATAGGAATAGATTTTAAAGTGTTTGCTTTTTATGTTTATCATGGGACTTCCTGCTTCAATTCCATATCTTCTGCCTTCTTTCTTTTCTATCTAATACTCTATCCATTATTCTGGTATATTTGGCATATGCATATATTTATACATATGTAGTCACTCATATAAAAGTGAAAATATTATTTTTAGAAGAATGTTTACATGAATCATAGAAGCAGCTACTTTACCACTTTTGTTTTTCTTTCTCTACTCTGTCCCCTCTATATTATACAAACTTTGTTTTTGCTCTAAAGAACAAAGGGATATATGCAATTACAAAAAGAAGTTTAAAATATATTTTGTATTGTATCTCTAACAAATATGTAAATTCATAAAACAACATGTAAATAATTTAATAAGGCAATTTAACTTGTAAAGTACTATGAAGAAAATAAAATGGAAGTGGCGAGGTTAAAAAAGTATTCTTATGAGTTTAGTGATTTTCTTTATACATCATAGACTGGGCAAAAATCAAGCCTTTTGAGAATTAAGCTATTCATTTCTAGCTGTGTTTCAAGGAAGAGAGAACTGAAAATATGATATGTGGCAATATGCTTTAGAGTACATAGCTAAAAACTAGCAATGTATTGACTAAATCTTACAAATATATTTATGTGTTTCTTTAAAAATTTATGTGGCATCTCTAATCAGTAGGGAGATGATGAGATAAATTTCATTAGATGATATTGGTATTGGGATAATGAGATAGTCTACTGGGAAAAATAAAGTTGATCCATAGCTCAACTATATTCAATATAAAGTCCAAATGTATTTCAGAAAAAATATGAAATCATCAAAGTAATAGAGGGAAAAATATGGATGCATTATTTTCTAGCTTTGGAATGGGGAAGGTTTTCTAACTGTGACTAAGAATTCAAAGTCGTAAAAGAAGAGACAAACTTTTGACCACAATAAACAAATACATATTAACACAGCAAAACTATCATAAGCAAATCAAAAGATGAATTGGGAAAGATGATCTGCAATTCTCATGCATAAATGAATAATGTCTGTGATATATACAGAACTTCTAGAGGTTGGTAAGAAAAAGATGATTTTTTTTTTTTTAAAGATTTTATTTATTTATTTGTTAGAGAGAGAGCGAGCACAGCAGACAGAGAGGCAGGCAGAGGCAGAGGGAGAAGCAGGCTCCCTGCGGAGCAAGGAGCCCGATGTGGGACTCGATCCCAGGACGCTGGGATCATGACCTGAGCCGAAGGCAGCCGCTTAACCAACTGAGCCACCCAGGCGTCCCTGAAAAAGATGATTTTTTAAAGTGAACAAAAGTATTTTTAAAAATGAACAAATAATATAGACACGTTGCATGAAAGGAAATACAGCTGGACTTTTAAAATTGTGAAATATATTCAAAGTCATGCATATTAAGATAGATAAATGCTAATTAAACTTATACCAAAAAAAGTATTTTTTTCACCAATCAGTTTTAAATGGTACCTTCCCTATAAAGTGCAATTTGGCATTATCTATCAAAATTAGAAATGCATTTTCCTTGGACCCAGAAATCTTACTTCTGGAATTTATCCTTCAGATAAAATTGTGCACAAAGAGAATGACTTACATGCAAGTTTATTTGTTGTAATCTTGTTTTTAATAGTGAATGGTTGCAAATAACCTTTGTGTCCACCAATATGGGATTGATTTAAAAAATTTTTGGTCCGTTCTCTAGAATACAATACAAAGCAGCTCTAAAAGAGAAAAATAAGTTTTCTATGTTCTGTAATAGAAAATTCTCCCAGATGTCTTGATTTGTAAAAACAAAAAGCTCTGGAACAATGTATATAATATTCTATATTTTGTGTAAAACAGTGGGAAGAAAATGAATATGAATTTGCATTTGATTATAATTGCATAAAGAAACTCTGAAGAGATATGTAAGAAACTACTAAAATTGGTTACCTTTGGGGGTGGCAGGTGACAAACAGGGCAGAGAGAAACAGGAGTGGGAGTGAGACCTTTTACTGCATTGTTTTCTAATATTGTTTTAATTTATAATGAGGTACATTTACTACCTGCTCAAAAATGAAATTAGATAAGATAAAATAAAATTCTTCTGTCTCTTGAATCAATAGTTACAATCTTTCCAGGATCTTGGGACTCTGCAGATAATGTTATTTTTCTTCAAAAAATTTTATCTTTTCATTTCCCATTTTATCTAATTAATTTCCCCTAAAGCCTCAAAGAACTAAATAAACCTACAGCCCAATAGGAGAGGATGAAGTGCTGTGGTCAACCACAAGCTAACTTGGACCAATTAAAACATTTTCCTCCTGATCTCTTAATAATTCCCATTTCTTGTGTTAATTCCATTTCCCTAAAAAGCAAATAACTCAGATGGTGCTAATCTAGCATCAGCTGTAGTTATGCACACTGGACGGGCCGTTGTGCTAGAACAAGTGCTATTATAAGCCATCTTATGACAAGCTAGACAATTTCTTACATGATTATTCATTTATGATTGGAAATAGTGCTCCATGTCATGTATGAAGTTCAAGAACTGGCAAAGGCAAAAAAGATTTTCACTATAAGATATTTTACTGGAAAAGGCCAAGTGTTTGATATTTTTGGCCTACAAAGCTGATTAGCTCTGAAGAGCCAAACAACAGATTTAATTTTATCAAATTAACCAATGTTAAATGTACAGAGTTAAAAATGATTTTTTTCCTGTTTATTAATGCCTTCCATGTTACCCCCTTGTGCTTTAAAATAAAATACAAGGTTCAACCTTATGATTGAAAGATTAGACGAGGCTTGAACCAGTAAAAATAGATTTTTTTAAAGGAAAAGTTATTTTGAGTGGAGTGCTAGCTGTACTAGACAAATTCAGTCGGGCCTCCTCTTCAGTCTTGTCAAAGCTTAGCACAGTCCAGAAGGCACTAGTGTGTATGCCAAAAAATCAGAGCAGCAGCAGTTAAAAAAAATAAGTGCACTAAGAAATATTAAATGGAAAGCCAATGCCTATAAATAAAAAGGCAAGTGAGCACTAATCAATCATAAGTAACTCTGAACAGAAAATAGGAGTTGGAAGGGTGAGAGAGATTTCACATACAACATATGAGACTAGATACAAATGATTTAATTAAACTGCATTCCTTCTACACAAGACTCAAAATCTCTAAATGTTAAGAAAAACTGGAGTATAGAAATGCAACGTCTTGCTTTGCAATCTATAGCGGATGAGTAGCAAGGCATATGCCAACAGCAGAAATAGAAGCAGTTGATGAATCCTGGGTGAGTGGAAGTGTTTCATTATCTGTATCTGTTTCTTGCTATTCATCTCAGCTTTACGGCTCTTACTAAAGGACCAAATTCTTTCCACTATGAACAATAGCAGCAGCCTCAACAAGCTTGGAATTTGGGGTAAAAATCATTTAACAGAATATAAAACTAATTTCAATGAATATTGAATAAATTCAATCAAAAGTTAATACATCCAATAAATTAAATAAATGTTTTGAGGGGCCAGAGAAAAGGTAAGGAAGGAGAGAGGCAGAAGGTTGGTAACTACACAAATGTGAGGAGGGGAGAAGGGTATACATGGCTGCCTGTTGGCCAGCCACAGAAAAGAGGATGTTAGCTCTGGACATTGGCTAGTTGACCTTTAAGGGCAATGTTGCCTTAGGAAATTACTTATGCTTCTCAGCAGAATTGAACCATGTCATTCTTTTTAGAGGAGAACTTGAATCTTTAAAATAAGCGGTCCACTTAAACATTTGGATTTCAAGAAAAAGGTTTAGATTGATAAAAATGCCCCACAGGCATCTTGATATCCATGATTTTGTGTCTTGAATTAATTGTAGCTAAGTCACACAAAAAAAGAAATTATTTCCCCTTATATACATGTAAGTTTTAAAATAAAAAATATTTGAAATTTGGGAATTAAAATTTGAGAAATTTCCCAAACTCTGTTATCTATCTATCATCTATCATCTATCTATCTGTCATCTATCTGTCACCTATCATTTATCTATCATCTATATATTATATACAAAGAAGATACACATCTCAGTACTATTGTTTGTTCTCAATTCTATGAAACTTGAGAATGTAATGATATACTAGAGATTATAACGAGTTAGTCTCTTATCACAAACATTAGAAGGCATAAATCTAAATCAATAATAAAAAACATAAATAATTTTTCCAACCTAATGAATGACAGCCAGGATTCTGAAGGAAAAAGAGTTATTTTTAAAATCAAAGATAATTTCGATGGTAGCTCTGGTAATGGGTAGCAAAAATGGCTCATGGGAAAGGCACACATACTGCTAATAGATTGACTGAAAAGAAAAACATTATTATTGGTGTTTTTTTTCCCCCTACCAGATCCAGTGATATCACTACTGCAATCTGTTATTTATGTAGAAAGGCAGTAAACAGTGGAAAGGAGAGTATCTGTTCGGGAACATCTTCTCTGAGAAGTGCTTGAAAATTAAGCATGTGATGAACATGTGAGAAGCATTTACACAGTTGGCAGCATATAAATTCTCAGAACAGTAGGGGATAAAAATGGGTTAGATAAAGAAAACTAAGGATTAGATCCACATAAACAGTTGGATGTTTGTAACATATTTATTTAACAAAAAATGGGAATATAAGCATTTACCTTAAATGAAACTCAGCCTGAAAAGAAAATTAAAAAAAAATTGAGATTTAGACTAGAAGTTTTAAGACTCTAAAATCTTATATTAGCTCATATTATAATCTGCAACTCACAGGAGGATATGACTCTATTTTGTCTCCATGCTTGAAAACAGTTGAATGCGTCCAGTCTACGAAGACCAGTTTATATCAGGGTTTTCTTTGATCTCGGCACCGCTGACATTTTATAGCCCATAATCTTTGCCGCGGAAGGCTGACCTGTCCATTGTTGAATGTTTTGGTAACATCCTGGCCTCTACTGTCTAGATGTCAACAGGATCGCCTAAGTTGTAATGACCAGTACTGTCTCCAGATATTGCCAATTGCCCCTTGAGTAGCAAAATCGCCCTTAGTTGAGAATCATTCATCTACATCTCTTACTAGAAAATCAAGCAAATTTAAGAGTTATAAAATGGCCTCTCAGCTGGCATATGTACTTAACTTAAAAAAAATCACTAATTTAGGTCTAAAATAAATTTGTAAGAACTGTGCCATGATAACATCAATTAAAATATGGTTGAGAAAATTTTCTTTAGCAAAAAACAAAACAAAAAAACAAACCACACAACACGACAAAACCCAAACCGGAAAAAACTCTGATGGAATCTCTCATGCTAAATGCAATCACTCAGAACCTATCTTGATTTTCAGTTGTTCCCTTTCCCTATTGATTTATACAGACTAAATTTTCTCTTCCTGATCTCCAGGCATAGCAAAGTGACTTCCAAGTGAGAAAGTCTTTGAGTGCTTATTTTTCCCCATGGGGAAGCTAGATTTTCACCTTCCCCTCTCTCACTTCCCTCTAAGGGTGATTGATATATGTTGACAGTCCTGGGGGCAGGGGGATGTCATCAGGAAACCAACCCTATTTCTTTTCCTTATTGCCTGGCAAACATCCTTTTTTGGGAGAGTCTAAAGACTTTCTTTCTGGTCACTCATGGTAATAATGGTTGCTCTGATCACTGTATTTTCAGTCTAGTAATTAATATGCTCAGCCCGGTGAAATAATCAGAACGTGCCATTTCATTGAGAGTTTCCGCTCTCCCCCAGCTTGTGTCTGAGCGCTGGCTGCCTGTAGTTAGAAAAGCATGACCAGCTTCTTTTCTGTTTCCCTGCCTAGAGTTTTTATTTCTCCTTCTACCCCTCACCCATTAGGCTAATTTTTTCGGCCCTCTTGGAATTGTAGCAGGAAAAGGAGGAGCCAAAGGGAAAAGAAAAGGTTTTACCTGACTGGTCCTGTTGTGTCATATCAGCCCTCTCTGCGCTTCTTTCTCTTAGGATGCTTTTTATGAGTTCTTTGGAAATCCACTCTCCCCCTCCCCCACCCTCAAGCCCTTGACTCTGGCCAGTTCATTGTCAACTCTTTTCTTACCTCCTAGGTATAGGACGGGGCCTGGGGGCAGGTCTCTTCAACTGAATGAAAGGCAATTCCAGCCTAGCTCCTTCATGCATAGCTCACATCTGAAAAGCACAGAACACTTCAGTTTTCTTTGTCCTGACAAACCTTGGGTGGATATGGCATTCCAGTGCTGCCAGGTCTCTTCCCTCCAACAGCAGAGCAGCCAGCAAGCCACGGTCACTTTCCCTCTAGACTTTACAGGGATGAGCCAAACATCAGCTCACTGTATTCCCCGTGCTGTGGGAAAATACACATCAAGCACTCTCAGGGACCCTAAGGAAGCCTATTCTCTAGGCTTAAGGGGAGGAGCAGGCTTGCGTACCTTCAGGCAAAGAGGTTCTCCATGTACTCACAAGCTAACTTTCCTCAAAGGCATGTTCTCCAGGTTCCTGTTTTACCCTTGCATACCTGTCAAAGTATACTTTTCAAAAACTTAACGATAATGCTTCTACAAATATGCAGTGAACACATGCCAATGATTTAGATGACTCATAAATGAATGATGAAGAGTTGGGATGGGCCATTTGAACATGAGATCTTGAAGTATGTAAGGACGATATGGTGGTGAAAGAAAGAAGGATGAAAAAAGAAACAAAAGTTAGATGTAAAACTGGCTAATGTCCTGCAGACCAACAAAACATGACCCCCTGGGGTTATTTTTCCTACCAGGCAGATCATTTCAGTTTATCAATCTTCTACAGATTAATGTCTCATTTCACAGGTTCTGGGTCACAAGCTATAGTAAAGAGGAAAGTTACCTTTCCCTAGAGCAGAGGCAGGCAAACTATAATCTGCAGTTCCAATGAAGCCAGACTTTTATTTTTTTAAAGATTCATTCATTCATTCACTCATTCATTTGAGAGAGGGGGAGAGAGAGAGAGCATGAGTGGGAAGGGTAGAGGGAGAGGGAGAAACTCAAGCAGACTCTCTGCTGAATGTGGAGCTCAATGCTGGGCTTGATCTAATGACCCTGAGATCACAACCTGAGCTGAAACCAAGAGTCAGATGCTTAACCGACTGTGCAACCCAGGCGCCTCCAGACCTATTTGTGTACATAAAATTTTATTGGAATATAGTCATTTCCATTCTTTTAAGTATTGCCTATGGTTGTGTTCACCTTGCAATGGCAGAATTGAGTAGATGAGATAGAGACCACGTATAGCTTACAAGGCCCCAAATATTTGCTCTATGGCCTTTTAGAGAAAAAATTTTTGACTTCTACTCTAGAGTGTCAGATAACCACTGGACAGTCTTGGTAGACCATGCCTTTCTATGACTTTGAAAGGGCACACAGTCATCTTTTTCCTCTACCTCCAAATTCTGGTTAATTTTTCTTAATGTAAACTTGATATGGGTGAAGGACTCATTGTTGTAAAGCAGGGTTTTGACCGTCTTTATTAGTGCTGGTCTTGTCCCTCATTTTGGAATTTGGGAAGAGTTCTCAGCCAAAACTGATACTGAAATCGTTCCATATAGACATTGTGTTAAAATATCATTCTAAATAACTTACCTGGTTTTGGGGATCATGATTTTGTGTTTTGTTAGGGTAAAAATTCTCATATCTTTAGAAAACATCTTCCTTTTTTCTTCTTTTCTTCTTCTTTTTCTTCTTCCGACTGGCAGTCGTTGGAGATTAGAGGTGGCAGTAAGAGTATCTGATTCAAAATAATTGTTGAAAATAATTTAGCTTTAAAAAATAATGTAGCTTTAATTTTGTCATTTTAGTTTTAGCTTTCACATGGGAAACTTGTGATTTGGCATTAGTTAATTACATTTAATTTGACTGAATCTACTTTTCTATTGCTTACTTTTCGACAGTTTTGTCAGATGGCAGTGATGTTTGTCGGCGAGCAGCTGAATACCGTTTTGAAGTATTTTTCTAGAGATGGGACATATTTCTCCTTAAGTCATGATGTAGTCTCTAATGATTCATTTAAACTGTTTTCCTTTTCTTAGGAAGTAGTGTGATGGTAAGGGAATTTGTGTTAGCAACTGTTGTGTTTCCCTGGTCAGCTCATCTAACTGATCTGCTCTCTTTTCATAAGTATTCAATAAGGATAACAGTCAGGGATGTGGTTTCAATTAACTTACAAGGCATTTGAGAGAATGATGGATGAGACAGTGTGTCATGAGCTATAGAGGCTCTGAGCCAGTGTTATTTGTGTTATAATAGGTGACAGCAAAAATTTGAGAATTGTTTCAATTACATTTCACCAAATTTAGACTCATCAACATTTCTCAGCCTCTGTAGAGCTCAGTGATCATTTTCTCTGATGTACCTTCTTGAATCTCCTAGAATTGGGTTAGGAGTTGGGATCTAAGATCTCTGTCTTACTGTGTGTCTCTTTGTGTGTTCTCTAATAGATCGTCAACTCCTTAAGGATAAAGTTTTACCTTTTACAAATAAATGAAATTTATGTATACTACTGATCTATGGGATAATAATTTGTATTAGATAGAAGTATAAAGAGGCAGGTCACATGGATTAGGGAGAAAGATGTCCAAATGCAAAGCAAAGACACTTGAACTTACAAAAACTACTCTCCCCACAGGGGCACCTGGGTGGCTCGGTGGGTTAAGCATCTAATTTTGGCTCAGGTCATGGTCTCAGGGTCCTAGGATGGAGATATGAGTCTGGCTCCCACTCTCAGGGAGTCTGCCTGTCCTTCTCCTTCTGTCCCTTCCTGCTCATGCTCTCTCTGTCTCACTCTCAAATAGATAAATAAAATAAAATGAAATAATAACAACAAGTACTCCTGCACACAAAATGAAATAGGACAGAAACTTAGACACATGAAAGTTACCACAGCAGAAAAATGCTATTAAAGTACTTACCAGAATTAAATGGGACTGGGGGTGGTAGTGATGGGGTGGGTTGTGAGTCAAGAGGAAGTAGACATAGGATGAAATAACATACAAGGCTCTTTTTTTTTTTTTAAGATTTTATTTATTTATTTGACAGAGAGAGAGATCACAAGTAGGCAGAGAGTCAGGCAGAGAGAGCGGGGGTGGGGGAGCAGTCTCCCTGCTGAGCAGAGAGCCTGATGCGAGGCTCAATCCCAGGACCCTGAGATCATGACCTGAGCTGAAGGCAGCGGCTTAATCCACTGAGCCACCCAGGTGCCCACATACAAGGCTCTTATTTATTGCCTTTATGTTCATACCAAGACTTCTGTCTCTCTTGGTATCCTTTTATCTAATACTATTATGAATGAATTCAGTATGCCACAAGGAGAGTATCTGTGAAGGCTAGCACATACCACAGTTCAAGCTGTTGCTTATGGAGCTGGGAGGTTACAGTTTAATTCAAGGACTGTTTCTTCTGGAATCTCTAGGGGAGAATTTATTCTTTGTCATTTCCAGCTTCTAGAGGCTGCTTGCTTTCCTTGGCTTATGGCTTCCTCACTTGGATGTTTGCTTCCATCATCACATCTCCTTTTCTGACTCTCCCCCACCTTGTGCCTCCCTCTTACAAGGATCCTGCTGATTACCCTGGGCCCACCCAGGCAATCCAGGATAATCTCATCTCAAAATGCTTAACTTAATCACATCTGTAAAGTAACATATTTAGAGTTTCCAGGATTAGAACACGAATATCTTTTAGGTATGTGGGGTGGGAGAGAGCGTTGTTCTGTCTATCAGAGATATTTAGAATGTATAAATTTCTGTATTTCTACCACTCCAAGGAAAAACATTATTAGAATTTCGGGTATATCTTTTTAGTATTTAAAAAATATGTATTTATATATCACATATTCTTTTTAAACAATGAGATTATATTTTAATATGGTTTTAAATTCTACTTAATACTGTGTCGTAATTTTTTTCTCATGTTACATATCTTGTATAACATCATTTTAAAGGTGAATTTATAGTATTCCATTGTATACATTAATTTGCTATTGATAGGTATTTATTATGTTGCTAAGTATTTGTTATCCAATACCTCTGTAATTGTCCTGATTACCATGTTTTAGTGACTTCAGCAGCCCTTGGCAATGTGGGCAAGATCTCCAATACAACTAGATTCTGGGGCCAGTATATATTTCATTCAGCAATGAATGGACGAATGAGCATAGGTCAGGTGTTGTTGGCAACTCACGAGGATCAGAGAACATGTATTTTCATAGTTACATGGGTTAGTTCTTGTCACTAGGCTTCATCTCCCACCCCCTGTGGACTTTGGGTGATTATAATGTGTCAGTGTTGGTTCCTCACCTTTCCCATCTCTACTATTATGATAGTATTGTTATACTATTAGTATAAACAAAGACCCCTTAGTTATACTGATAAGTGACATAGCTTAACAACTCCTTGCTGTTTATGGTGAATCATTTTCAATTCCCTGAAAATCCCCTACAAACATATTAAAATGAACAGAAACAAAATCTGTACAAAATCTAAATTCTAGCAATTCCTGGCTTAGAAATATAGCTGATTGGATTCATAAGAGAGTTACCGGAGACAAAACTTGTCATTATTCTTCCATAGAATAATGTTATTATTTCATGATCATACTTTTGCAGCTAAAACAGTGCATAACATATTCTTTAGATTTTATTGCAGACTTTCAAAATTTTGTGATATACACAATAATGGAAATACCTGATATTTTTCTTTATTGTGGTTAGTAAGAACAAAAATGAAATATTCTTCCATTTCCTGATGTGGTAGAGTACTAAGGAGCAGAGAGAGACCACAGATAGAGAACATCTGGGAATTTCCAAAACCAACTTTTGATCAATGTTTTAGTTTGTGGTGGTGGTTGTCATTTTCTCTACCAAATTTTCCATATGAACTACCAATTACTATCCAAATTGTTTGGTTTGATGTTTATGTCTATTTCCATGTCCCTTTTGCTCTTTAATACAAAACTCATAGTGATTGTATGACTAACAAGGAGGAGAAGCCAAGGGTCTAGGTAAATGGGATTAACTACCTTTGAATGATGAAGATGTAGTTTATATTTTTATATCAGTTTTTTAATTTATATTTTTATTTGATTATAGTTCATATACAATGTTATGTTAGTTTCAGGTGTACAACATAGTGATTCAACCCAAGAGTTAGTTTAAAACGTTATTTTGATGGATGGATGGAGAATAATCTGTGAAATTTAGAGAATTATGGTACTTTTCTTTAATAACCACAAAATCTGCATTGCAATGTATAAATACTGAGTTTCATATGGTCTACCTTTAAATGGTATTCGAAACAGCATGGCCTTGTTACTTAAACTGAATCAACACAGCTGTCTTCTTGTTGCTTCCTTTGCATTTTTAGGAAAAGATACTTTGTGAGTCAGAAGTTTTAGCCCTTGAAGGTTGTCTGACCAGACTTTAGGTATTTACTGTGAAAATTTCATCGTTCTATCTAATTGAACTTCTCAGACATTTGCAGAAGTTTGTAACTAGTTTCATAGTATTACATAATAAATTGGGTTCATCCTAATTAGTTAGTCCAGGTTTGTTGCAGGACCTTTCATTTTGCACTCAAGTCATCATCTATTTATACAAAGCACACTAAGCATGTAGCACTCGGCTACATATTGCAAAGATAAAAAGAAGGATAATGTGGCTGGCAAATGAGTGCTGGATTCTCATAACCAGAGGGGTTTCTGTATCCAGAATATACTCTTCAACATTGTAGGAGGGACTGGGAGGCAGTGTATTAAGGGAACACATGGATGTATTTGTCAGAAAGATAAAGGTTCATATCCTGACTTTGTCATTTACAAAGTGTAGATAATACCTACATTATAGTGTGGCTGTAAGCATTATATAAAATATTAAAAACAAATTCTCAAAACAAAACTGTTATGGAGACAGTAAAAAAATCAGTGGTTCTGGGGTTTGGGGTCAGGGAGGGATGAATAGGTCGAACAGCAAGAAATATTTAGGACAGTGAAAATATCCTGTATGATACCATAATGGTGGATATATGTCATTATATATTTGTCCAAACAAGTGGAGTGTATATCAAGAGTGAACCACAATGTAAACTATAGACTTTGGGTGATTATGATGGGTGATCAATGTTGGTTCCTCAACTGTAACAAACATAGTGTTCGGTTGTAGGAGGCTGATGATGGAGGAAGAGTACATGTATGAGGACAGGGGGTCTATGGGAAATCTCAGTAACTTCCCCTCAATTTTGCTGTGAACCTAAAACCTCTCTAAAAACACCAAGTCTTAATAGGAAGGAACACTTCTCCTGGTTTAGTGCCTGGCAATTAATCAATCTTAAAGGTGAAAGTTAAAATTATTAGCCTAGGGCTGTTTCCTTGGGCTGTTTCCAGAATATCGCTGGTAGTTTGTACCACACTTAGACAGAAAAAAGTGTGGGTAAGACAGCTTTTCTCTGAATTATTTTACTTACCCAGTTCTGACTCTGGGCACCACATTCTTGTCATTATTTATTTTATAACAGCCTTTGTGCTGGAATTAGGGGAAGCTGGATAATTGGAAGAATTTTGAAGATACTAAGAATGATTTCTTGAGAATGGCTAAAAATGAACTAAGGCTTATTAGAAATGGTATTTAGCAGATTACCTGTTAATAGTGAGTTTTTATTTTCAATCTCTAATTCCTCTTTACTAAATACATTTTGAAAACTTTAGTCTAATATTCCTAAGACACAGGTCTCCATTCTGGACTGAGCTAAATTCCTCTCATCCTGTACTGTCCAGGTTTTATTAATTTTCTTTTGAACACTCTTTTGCTCTCATTCTGAGCTCATCTACCCTGAAATGTCAATTACTTCTTTTGTCAATCTCTAATGAGTTGAAGGGAGTCTCACCCCTCGCCAAGCATCTATCAGGAACCTCACAGTGTGACCTTATTTGGAAAAGGGATTTTGATAAGTAATTAAAGTAAGGATCTTGCGAGGGGATCATCCTGGATTAGGTGGGCTTTTAGGAGAGACAGACGAAAAGACACAGGGACACAAGGAAGAAGGATGTGAAGATGGAGGCAGAGATTGGGAGAAGCACCCGTAAGCCAAGGAGCATCACAGTCACCAGAGATTGAGAGAGAGTCTTGGAATGGTCTCCCTTAGGGTCTCCAAAAGGATCTGAAATTATTGACATCTTGATTTTGGACTTCTGGCCCCCGAAATTGTGAGAGAACCACTGTATCTATTGTGAAGCCACATGGTTTGGGGTTAACTTGTTATGGTAGCCTGAGGAAACTAATATGGAGTCCTGAATGGGATTTAGAAGTTTAGAAAACATTGCTGAAAATGGACTTTCAGAACCAAGTCTTGTTCTTAGACTTTTGAATCAGTTTTTCTCCCTCCCAGGTAGTCTCCTAATACTATTTGCATATTGTCCTGATTGACCGCTCTGCCCCTTTTTAAGTCCTGAGTTTGCCCACACTCCCTCCAGTGCCTGCTGCTTTGCTTATGTGTTCCTTTATGCTTCAGTTGTAGCAGTTGGCCCCCCAATTTTTTTTTTCCAGTGGGATGAGAATATAGCTTCCTGTTGGGAGATCAAGCAGAAAAGAATTAGCACCAGAGAGAAATATAGGTTCTCAGAGAATGCTCATATAACATGGTTAAATATCCATCTTGGTGTCACAGCTAAGGATCTCAATTTCAAATGGGTTTTTTGTCCACCTTCTTTTGAGTTATGCTTGCTCTGTATTCATCCAGTTCTGGTTATATGTGGCTGTTCTACAGAGGGAGCCACTTGAGTAGTCAAGGGCTATGCAATCCCAAGGGGTCAGGGGGTGACTTCCCTAGAGCCAGAGCATCAGCAGTGACTTAGGGAGGGAGCCAGTGAATGGCAGGAGAGCAGAGGAGGGTGAATAAATTTGGGTGGTGATAGGAGAATAAATGGAGGGTGGTGGTGGAGGAAGATTGGAGGAACATGTACCTATAATTAACACACATACATTTTCAAGAGTAGTATGGCAAGGGGCGCCTGGATGGCTCAGCCGGTTAAGCATCTGCCTTCTGCTCAGGTCATGATCCCAGGGTCCTGGGCTAGTGTCTCTGGGAGTTGAGTTGGGCTCCCTGCTCAACAGGGAGTCTGCTTCTCCCTCTCCCTCTGCCCCTCTGCTCATGCTCTCTCTTTCAAATAAATAAATAAAATCTTAAAAAAAAAAAAAA